>KK499888.1:582623-605581 GCA_000688715.1 Glossina pallidipes
ATAAATAAAAGTGTTTTGCGCATAACGTATGAAAGAAGTAAATATTTCTTTTTGTTTCATGGGATAAATAAAAGTGTTTTGCGCATAACGTATGAAAGAAGTCGATGCTTCTTTTTGTTGCATGGGATAAATAAAAGCATCTGCCTCTTCTTTGCCTTATTTAATGAATTGGTATGGAATTATTTTTTATTGCTTATTATATCCTTAAATATATCTGGTAAAGTTTATGCGTATGTTAGAACGACTTGAAGGAAGTCTCGGATTTATTTACATATTAAAGCATCACACGAACATCACAAGTTATAAGACATTCCAAAGGTTATAATGTAATGTCGCGTCATGTTCTATCTGAACAACCTGTTAATATTTTGAAAAAGTTTTCTAAAAACCAGTTAAAAACTGCGTATATGTATGTTTCTGTACAAAAAATTAAAAATTATTTTCTGTATTTTCCTTACACTTACTTGGGGGGCAAGATAACTTTAATCAATATCGGATATCAGAATGACATGATCTTTCTATCTCATTTACACAAGTAGCCAAGTTGGTAGGAATCGCAACTATCAAGTCAGTGCGGAATTTACCTTGACCGTAGGTACAGTAAACGCTCAGTTTGCAAAGTTAAAACATATACCGATTGGGCATAGACCTGCACTAGGCTGCGGCCACTTGTCTCTCTCATTTTTTTTTGTCACTTCTTTCTGACTCTCACTGTGTTATCTGAACAGGAGATATCGTCTGAGTAATTGGCCATATAATAAAAAAAAAGCATATAAAGCAATCACACAGAGGATGTAACGTATTCGTGTAACACGATGAATGTCCAAAAGAAGTGAAGAAGAGAAAAAGGGAGCAAAAACTTCGTTTTAAGCGTTAGTTTTGGGTTAAGAACAATTTCATCTGCTGCATCGCTAAAAGTGCTATGGGAGATATTTTGAGTCTGCCTGATGGCCGAAAAAGATAGTCAAGACATAGAACAAAATTTATTTGACAAAAGATGATTTTTATGTGTAGATGTTAAATGACATTCCATTTGCTTTATCGCTGAAAACGTTGCAAGATATCTACCGCGGAGTCTGATCTAGAAAATGTTCACATTTATGTCCTCACAGGTTTTGAGTTAAATTCCGTCTGCCGTCGTCTGCCTGAGCAAATTAAAGGACATCTTTGACAAATATTGGTTTGTTAAAAGTCCATCTTTGTGCTTAGGTTTCAAGTCAAAGATGTACGAGATCCATGGCGAGTTGCGGATACCTAAGAACTGATAGTTGAACTATCACTTCAAAAGCTAAAGGCACTTAGTAAAACAATAGAGCAGTAAAAATAATCGACTCAAGGGTTCAAATATATTTCAGGTCTACTTATAACAGCAAACTAATTTATTTCCATGATCCCTTAAAAGTTTTTAGCCAAAAAAATTAACCAATGTTATTAACCGTGTAATCTAATCTTCAAGGCATGTGTCCTATGTAGACGTACACGATCTCGAAAAATTATAGCTAGAGAAGAGAGAAAGGACGCAGTACCCTCCTTTCGAAATTGAAAACATCTGGAACTTTGGAAGAGACTGTAGGTTGATGCAGTTAGATTGATCGAAAGATGATGAGTTCTGGTAGATTGACGCGCACTATATGAGCAATCCGAGCCCTTGGGCTCAAAAAGCCAGAAGGCGGCCAAATAGTGCTGTTAAAGCCCTTCATTGATAGACAAATCCCTTTTATTTCCATGGTATATTTGCCTTGGAGTTACCTGCACATAAGCATAACTCAGCCAAGGTAGTGAGAATGCTTAAGGGCATCAAAGGAGCACTCCTGCTACACATTAGTCCTTCTAAGGTCACACTCTAACTTATGCTTTGGGCTTTATTTCCTCTTTTTATTTCGAGTTTTTAACTCGAGTGGATTTACTTTAGCCCTTAAAAAAAATTCATTAAACCAGCTAAAGGTTTTTGGAACTGGTCTTGGGACTTGGGTGGAACCGAGTAAAGCAAGTAAAAAATAAATTCTTTTTGTTAACAATGTGCGCATACAAATAATATGTATGTGCAGACATTTAATGAATATTAGGCTTCAAATGTTTACGATCTCTATTTGGTGGTTATAGAAGAAGAACCTGAGGACAAGTTTATCTTTTAAGTATTGTAAGTTTTATTGTTAAATCTATTATAATTTTTATTTTTATACCTTACGTCACATGTGATATAAGGCCGGATTAAGTTTGTGCGGACGTATGCAATACGCGGACGGGTTTGAGATGGACCACGATCGGTTCCGCATTCATTTCGAAATTGATCCAAGCTTAATTGTTCGTCTGTCCGTCCTGTTTTCTTGTATTCAACGTAGACATAGTAATTTCTTAAGATATTTTTGATGAAATTTGTTACAACGACACCCCCAAGGACGAAAACTCTTCAAAATGGTTCGGATCGGTCCACTTGTTAAACCACCTTCCACGTAACATCTTATATTAAAAAGTCGTTATATGAATACCTGTTTATGATGTAGCGGTGCAGAGTAATTAATGATGGGACGTTTCGGCCCAAGGACGAAAACTATTCAAAATGGTTTGGATCGGTCCACTTTTTAAACAAACTTTCCATGTAACATCTTATATTAAAAAGTCGGTATATGGATAGCTGTTTTATAGTGTAGGGTATTTAATGATGCCCCGTGTCCCACTATAGGATTTTCACTCATTTATTTATTCAGTTATTTTTATTCCTATACCCATCACCGACGCATAGGGTATACATTCATTTGAACAGCGACTCCACAAAGCATATATATTTTTGATCAGCTTCAAATACTGCACCGCCTTAAGCATGTCCGTCCGTCTGTCTACGTAATATCTGTCGTACACATTCTCCCGTTGAAAAAATTGAAGACTTGGAAGTTCTTGCATTGGTGTTGAAAATGGATCATATCGGGCAAAGGACACGTCTTGGTTGCCACACAAATTGAAACCACTTCTCGTTTCGAGAAGGATAAAAAATTGGTTTTTTTGCTCACTACTCATAAACTACAGCATACGCTCTAGTATTGATGGAAAAATGGGAAAATTGACCGTGCCCACCCAATATTACCGTGTGTAAAGATTAAATTGTTGCCACGTTTCAAATTGTGAATGCAACTAAGCATATCCGCCTGCGCGTCTAGCTAACTGTGAAGTCTCTGTGGTAAACTTGATGTAGTCCGAATTTCTAATATCATCTTGGTCAGTTTCAAATTCGGAATGCACTTAAGCATATTCGTCTGCAAGTCTGTCCATCTGTCTGTCTGCGCAAGAGTGTAGGATTTGCGGCAAATACTCTGCCGGTAGCGAAAATGAAGAAATCGCCTAACAATTTGCAAAAAAATTTGAAAGCGACTTAAACTTGTCCAAGAACACGCCTACAACGCTCACACGCCTATGCGACAAAAACTTTTATTCTGAAAGTAGAAAAAAGCAGCCGCGCCCATCCAAAATTTAGTTATTTTCCTTTTCTTTAGTCTTTTTTGCGGGTAACAGTGAAGGGCATAAAAGATTCGGTCACAACCGTATATGATTTTCTTCCTTATTCGGCTTATTAATATTTCTTATTTTCATATATATGTTTGTATAAGTGTATGAATCAGGTATGTTTAGAAATAATTTACTATAAGATATTTATTTAATGAAGAGATAAAGAAAGAATTTATGAGAAAAAAAAAAAGAAAAAAAAACAGACATTGGGAAAAGAGAATTTGTAGTTGGATATAGAAAAAAAAAAGAAAAAAAGAAAATCTACAAAATAATTGTGCCACTAAATGCAAAAATATACATGTGTATGTGTGATGTGTTTAATGTTTAATCGTGAATAACAATTAACTAATTAATAAGGATATTAACGAATATATGACATTACAGGGTTTTTAACGATGAATGAATGAACGAAAATGAACGGCGCTATGAATCAAAAAAAAAATAAATAAATAAAAATAATGGATGCATGACTGTATGAAATAAAAGAGTAAAACAAAAAGGAGGAAAACAAGTAAAGTAAAAGTAAATCAAATAAAATGAAATAGAAAATATATTTAAAATAAGAATAAAATATAAGAACACATACCTACATACATACATATGCCTATATATATATATATATATAAATTATATACATGTATGTATGTATGTATGTATGTATGTATGTGATTATCTGTAGTAAGAGTTTTTCGAAACAATAAATTAAAATCTTCGTGGTGCAGCTCACATTTACTAAACATTGATATGTTTGTTTATATTTTGTTATAACGCGCTTGACGCGCGATAATGCATGCGTAACTTATTTTCTTGTTTTTCTTTTCTTTTATTATTTATTTTTTTTTTTTACTTATAAAAGCACTCATAAGGATATGTAGTTTAAGTTAGATTTACTTTAAGTATTTTCGATGAATAGATTTTTTATATGATTAACTTTACAAAGCCAAAGAGCTTAACTGACTGTTTTAAATATTTTACGATGGGCTACATAAGTTCCATAGTATTTAAAGATCTTCCAAAAGAAAAAAAAAAGAAAAAAAAATATTTTTTTTTTTTTTTTTTTTTACTATCAAAGAAGTATATCATCAGCCAACCATCAAAAATTAACAGTTATGTAAGACATTTCGCTCCAAATTAAACGAAAATATTTCTATTTCTCTCTCTTCAATTCTTTCTTCATCATCTTTAGCGTACTTTTTTCATCTTTTAGCAACGAGTGTTAGTTCAAGTCAATTTCTTAAACTAAGCTATGAATAAATGCAAGAGTATTTTATTCCTTTACTCGATTCTCTCATCTCAATATTTATGCCCTACAATGCATGTGGCAGAGCGTTTGTTGGAAGGACTTAAGACAGGACCATCTTTTATTAAATAGATTGATTTAGAATCATCTTCTGAATCAACTTAAACATGTTTGTCCCTCTGTCCATTCGAAGTCTTTCTTATGTTCAATCTGCGCAATTTTTGAAATATTTGAGGTCTATTGAAAATGGATTGGATGGGATCGTATAATGTTCCTTTGCGGGCGCCTCCATTTTTTCGATTCTCTCTTCTCAATACTTATACCCCAGAAAACCCATGGCAGAGAGTTTGTTTGAAGGACTGAAGAGGGATTCATGTTTTATTACATAGATTGATTTGGATTCATTTTCTAAATCGATTTAAACATGTTTGTCCCTCTGTCCATTCGATGTCTTCGTATGTATTCGTGCTTTCGATCTACAGATCGCAATGTGTGAGGTCTATTCAACATGGATTGGATCGGATTACGGCCCCTTGTCATAACTAAACAATCTGGCTCGGATGATGTTTCGAAGTCGTTTTTATATAAAACTTCCTAAGAAACGTCGGCTATTATATAGTAAAAATATCTAATCCTATAAAAATCAACTGTACAATTTTTTCTATCTTAACCCGCCTAGAACTATAATAAAAAACAAGTCTTGATATAACGAAAAAAAAAACAAAAACAATTCTTTAACATAGAAGTTCCATGTACCATATTTGGACCACGCGCACGTCTATTCTTCGGAACCCATTCACGAAAGGTAATCCTTTGTATGGAATAAGGTTTAATTTGTAATAATTTTCAACAAAAGCAGAAGAAGATAAAGTTTCTGATAAGAAGATCAGTTTTGCTAAATTTAGAGCATATCGGTCTATGTTTGGGTCTTTTATCATATAAAAGCTCCCATTAAAAGTATGACTTCAAACAGGAACAGGATGTAATTGTTAGTATTTTATCAAAAAAACAATTAAGAATTGTGCAGTGTAGTGTAGGGTATCTAAAAAACGGTGCTGCTCGCCTATAATATTTTTATTTACTTTTTTCGAAGTGTTTTCACTAATTTAAAATCAATATTAAAATTAATATGTAGTAGGTCGTGTAGAATTTTTGTATTTAGTTGGCGACAAGGTCGTCTGTCCAACCGCAGCCACAGAACTTCGAAATGTTTCTACAATCAATACTAGCACACTGCAAATGGTACACTTTTTTAAACTTGGGAGGGTTTAGGGCTTAAATTTCACTCTGACTTTTTGCTAACTCCTTTTCATATTTAAATCAAGTTTCGCATTATAATATTTGTTATCAGTCAAGAGCTATGTAGTTCTTTATCTATAATGGGCGTTTCATGCCTACGTTCAGAGTTGACTGTGACGATAATATAAGAAAAATTATAACAATTTTTAGCTTTTCATTTCCGAAAGCGTTCGAATACAATAATTGGATTGACGGACGGACACACAATAAGGTAAAAAGACAAATAGACAGAGGAATGAACAGGCACTGGCCTACACAACTCAAGTGACTACGAATCTTATATTGCTTTTTATCGAAGACATATATATATACATTTATTCGAGGCGTACTTTCTAAAACGTTGCGAAAGGAGCACTGGCGGAATTTATTTTTTAATTGGTTCGTTCAATATTTATCATTCAGCCTTAGGTGTTGTATTCATAAAATTCTTCCAGAAAAGCAAATGGTGGATTTGGAATACCCATCATTAACAACAGAAAAACCTTGCGGTTTATGGGAAGCATCAAGAATGATCTCTTACTTCTTCTTCTTTTTTAGTGGAACCCATCATGTAGGGCTTCTCGCCTACAAGTTTAACACGGTGGCGGTCACACAGAAGTAAGGAAAGAATAGAGATAGGGAAGTGGTCGCAGTCTAGGGCGGGTGTATCCCTAATCGGTAAGTGTTTTGCCTTTACCGAGTGATCATTCAGTGTTATTGTTGCGACCCAGGCAAATTTTACCATATTCAGGGTTGAATCCTCCCTGTAAAATAGTCATCCACGAAAGTGATGACACCTTGATTTGATGACAATCTGTGTTCTCTGAGCTTAAGGAAGAATAAAAGAATCGCATGGGTGCAAGGAGAGGGGTGAAGCAAATCTAACCCCAATTCGTCCATTTTCTCTATGGTAACGATTGAAGTGCTGTCGTGTTCTAGGGAAAGAGGGTATATTTCCACGATTTCTGCCTTCACCTCATCATCCAAGACAAGCCCATGGGTATCTTGGAAAATAGTCGCCATCATTTTTAGCGGAAGAAACAAATTTTCGCTTTTTTTGGAATCGATTTTCACTCCCGTGAAGCCGTGTTTTCGTTCATGTGTAACTTGTTTGCTCGCACCGAACGTTCACCTTCACTAAAGCCGGTATAGTCATGCTTCAAATGATCTAACCGACTACTCGACTAAATAATGATGCAGAGATGCCATAGTTTCCAACTCGTTTTTGAGTTTGCTTAAGCCGAACTTGCTTTGCAGAAAGAATTACTTAAAGAGCAGCCCGATACTTCGTTTTTCCCATATCCGCAAAAAACGTCTCGACTCACCCGAGTGAACAACTCTACGTCCAAAATTGCTGAAGTTCATTCATACTAATCAATGCACCCACAAATATATTCCACAACTTATATGAACCAGTGCTGCCATCATCATTTTCAGTTCGGGAACTTTTCAACAAACGTGCCATGAAGTAGTGTAGTAGTGCGCTTTTTCAAACTTTTCTTTATGAAAAATTTTTTGAAATTTTTTCATCCGGTAGAGTCTCCTTCATAGGTGGCATTACATTTCTTTTTAAGCTTCTTCTGGTCTCATTTTTCATCTATCTATTGTTATGTGGGCGACTTGTATCCTGTCCTTAGAGACCTTAGACCTTAGTGAGTGCGTTCTTCTGGTCTAAGAAACTGAAATATTTTGAAAATTCATAGATGGAATTACATCGCTTTTTAAACTTATTCTGGGCTACTTTTTAATCCATATATTGCAACGTGGGCGACTTGTATCCTGACCTTAGAAAGTCTCTTCTAGTGAGTGCGTTCTTCTGGTCTAAGAAATTGAAATATTTTGAAAATTCATAGATGGAATTACATCACTTTTTAAACTTATTCTGGCCTACTTTTTAAACCATATATTGCAACGTGGGCGACTTGTATCCGGACCTTAGAATGTCTCTTCTAGTGAGTGCGTTCTTCTGGTCCAAGTCAGGCAAATAAATTAAGAATTTATACAAAGCTTTTGGCATATATATTTTGATACTGAGCTCAAAGTCCTGCATGAACATTGTAAAGTATTTTATAAGCCGTAGGCGTGTCGTTTATAAATTTCAGTCCATTAAGTCTTATGGGCGTGGTTCTTTGATTGAAAATGTCTTGATTTGTAAATAAAAAATAAAAATTCAAATCTTTAAATATTTTTGACATTTTTTTCGAGTTTCGTGTTATTTGGAATTGAATTGAAAACCCGAAGGCACTGTAAGCGAGATGATGATTTGTCGTAGAATCTTTTAATGATTACGAATATATACATTTTTTTCGAGACCTTTGCCTTCGTGAGCAATCAAACATCAAACATAAAACACAAAATTACGACAAGACCCTTATAACTAAATTGGTTCAAAAATTTCCCCTGATCAAGAATATATATCTTAAGTGCCTTTGCGCTAACGTCCTTTGCGAAGATAGAGTAATAAACAGGGGGACACAGTTAATAGTATGAACACACACATTCACACACGGGGGCGCGGATTTATATAATGGCGAAGTATTGAAAAACATATATGCGCATATACATACATACATACATGCATATATGAAAACATGTACGGTATACTCCGCCTCACGAAGGCGTCGTCGGAGCCCGTAACGTCAAGCGAAGACAGAGAATGTAGGATGACATAGTGAGGATCCACGGGCTATTGGGGCCTTATCTCAAGGTAATGCGAAATGGGGATGAGGTATGATTTCACCAAATGTCGTAGTTTCACTAGTTTGTAGTGCACAACCACCACGTCCACTACAAAAAAGACCTTACGTATATATATATAGGCATACATACATATATACATATGTGCCATGACATGGTGGAAACCCAAACAAAATACTATACAAAATAACTGATTGGTAACAGTCGGTCGGGTTTACTCAGAAATACATACAACTTGTGCCTCAAACTTGGGAACTTTCGAACATTGTGGAGAAGACAGAGTCTGGTCTTGTTACAAAAGCCCGGTGAGCCATTAGAACGCCCGTGTTCTTGTAGACCTATCTGTCTTCTGAACAATGTGGACAAGCTTTTGGAAAGATTGCTGCGAGCGTGATTAGAAAAAGAGTTGGAGATTCGGGGCGCTTTTCGTGGGCACCATTTTGGCTTTGAAAAACCGACTATTCATGCTGTTGAGGAAGTGGTCTCGGCAGCACAAAAAAAAGAAAACGACGCAAAACGGTTCTGCGCTATCATCACGTTGGACATCAAAAAAGCTTTTAATACCGTTGACGGGATAATCATCATAAAAAGTTTAAACGAGCGAAGGCCTTCTGCGCACTTGATTAAAATGATAGACATCTACTTGTACAACAGAAGTGTACTCTACAATACAACCGACCGCATAAGAGAATACAGGATTACTGCAGGGGTGCTACAGGGCTCCATCCTAGCTACCTTCCTATGACATCCCATGTACGACGGCCACCTCAGCATGGAGCTTGATAGGTTATGCGGATGAAGATGCACCAAGCGTCAATCCCGCTAAGAGCGATAGTAGGTAACGATAGTTTAAGTCTAATAATATTTGTAAACCCAAACTGAAACTTGCCGTGAGGAAACCTGAAGCCGTACTAGTGAGGGATGAAGGAGTCTTGATAGAGATGGACGAGTGCTGCATTTAAATTAGCGCTACCTTGAGATATCTGGAAGTGCAGGTAGATGAGAAACTAACAATCGCCAAGCACGTCAAGAAGGTCTCGGAAAAACCATTGTCAACCGCAAAACTGGCGAGATGGAAACTTGTGTGAGGCGTAACCTCAATATTACAAAGTAAACTTCTTCTGCGAAAGTTCGAAGCGGTTCAAAGGCTGTGTACCTTGAGAATAGTATCGGCCTACCGCACACCGTCAACCGCAGCGGCAACAGTTTGAGCAGGAATATTACCTGTCGAGCTACTAAAGAGCAGTTGTGTTCACAGCGGCATAAAGGAAAGAACTACTGGCGGAGGAAATTACAACGATGTCTGTAGACTTAAGGCTGCCACCCGCCAGAGCATGTTAGCAAAATGACGGCAATGGTGGAAAATCGACTTGAAAAGAAGGCAGACCTATAGCGCTCGTTCTGTACCCTTGTCCTGTGACACAATGGGGAGGAAACACGGAAACTTTTTTTTTTATTTCTTCTGCATCTAATTTTTCACTGCTCATGGAAGTTTCTCGTGTTATTTGTGCAAATAATGCATGCGACCCGTGCGAAAGCATAAACGGCGGTGCGAAGCACACTGTTTTCGCCCGTCCGACTTAGGAGTACTTTTCAAATCTAAGGAATTAGAAATTACGCCAGGTAACTTGTTGGCGCTCATCAAAGGGAAGATGGAAGAAATTCGCCGGTTTTTTGTAAGACACTCTTCAATGTAAAGCGAAGGCGACATTGGAAACCCTAATCTCAGACAAGGAGCCATCTCGGGGTAATGAGAAAGCCGCTCCGGAATTGTGTTTTTATCCCAGTATGGGGCTAAAATAAATGTCCATGAAAAGAAAAACAAACAAACACCTTTACCTACATACATTCATACATGCATATATATTTATGTCCCTCTGTCTTTAACTCTTTCAATTAATTTTACATATATAGACTAATAAACAGAGGGACGTAGGCGAACGTACCTGCAGACATTAAGAGGCTTCTAAAGGGTACTTCCGGGTTCTACAACTGCCCACAGAAAGTGTCTTTTCATAGTCTATGATATAATTTATGTCAATGAAAGGCCAAGGCTCGCACTAAAAAGGATATATGCTTGCGTTTCAAAACTTCATTCGAGCGAAATAAGGTATAATTCATCAAATCGCTTTAACTATATACAGAAAGTAAAGTTTCTTTAAATTGAAAAACGTAAGATTTAACTAAATTTAAATATATATATATATATAAATATATATAACTATATCGCAACTACATTAATATTGACTGACTCTCTGACTCTGAATGGATTCTGGTCTGGTTTCAATGCTTTGCATTTTCAGAAAAGAAAAAAAAAACTGAATTTTTCTGCAACAATTCCGTATAATAATTACTTTTATAATAACTTCATAAGACGATTACGAAAACATGATTTCGGAGATATAGATATGAATACATTTTCACATAAAAATTATATTCTAAAAAAAATTAATTTCATTTTTATCTATTGATAACAAGAGAAACAAAGAAAGAAAAACAAAAAACCGTATATTTTGTAAAACTAACATATCCGTTATTGAGAAAGAAAAAAAAAAAAAAAAAATTAAAATAAATAATATAAATAAATAATTTCAATAAAACTATTAGTTAAATTAATGACAAATAAATTAAGACGTTAATGAGATTGGACATCACACACTAACTCTATAATATCAGAGTACGATAGAAATGCTATTTAACTGAAGCACTTATTCAGGATACTTTAATAAAGAAAACAACGTTAACTTACTAAATGGTATAAAAAAAAAAAAAAATTAATAAATAAATAATATATAATAAAAATATTAATAAAAACCGTAAATAATTAAAAATAAATATATATATATATATATATATATAAATATGCGTATTTAAGTACGTTTGTAAATGATTAGATATTTGTACAAATAGCTAAAATTAATTGTAATATTAATTAAGAAAAAAAAAAGATTGAATGTCCTCCAATAAAATGAAATAAAAGCCAATCAATTAGAAAATTAAACATAAAATACCGATGTTACACAGATGTATGGTCACCCCACAACAACAACCACAACAACAAAAGATTACTTTATCAATATGTGCACATCAACTTCAATGATAAAAAAACAACACCAACTAAATTTCGAAATATTGAAAAATAAATAAATCACAAAAAACAAAATAAAAAAATTTAAAAAAAAATTGCATTTGAAATATGAAAACAAATGTCGAACACGACAATGAGATAAATCATAGCAAGCAGCCAAACTTGATTATAAGACCAAAGCTTGAAATTAAATTGTCCGGCCCTCATTTTTTTCTTTTGTACCCACCACCTTATAACAATACATAAATATCCTCGACCTTAATGGCTTTCGCATAACAGTCATATTATTTTTGGGCTTAAAATATGCTCCAATAGACTTGTCCTTACGTTCGCAATACATTAAGATTTCATTAAACATTCTTGATTAACTTAAGATTTTTTCATCCCCTAACGTATGCTTTTTTGTCCGTTGAAAGTTGAAAGCTTAAATTTGAAGAAAAGGTCTGCAGTCAAAAGCGCAGCAAAGTTCACACATTTCCATTTACAAAGTAAATAATTTCTTAGCATATTTTCCGGCTGAAAGTACTAATCCATGAAATTATGTCGTAAATATTAAACAATGCAAGCACAGAGGGCAAGGTGAATAGTATACAATATCGTAGGCTATCGATTAGAAAAGTAATCAGCATACCATAAAGTAAATAGTATGCTATATCTTTTGATTAAAATATTCAAAAGCAACAGAAGTCTAAGTATTTATACATAATATATAGCTACTTATAAGGTTGAACCACGACCACCGAACTTGGCGGTTTTGAGTCTTACTCCCTGTAGGGATTTAGCCCTATCTCGCCCTAACTATTTCGTAGGAATGATTTTATATAATTAGCCCAAACATTAATACTTGAAAATTGTAAGTGTCTTTTCATTAACGACTTTTTAAAAATAATATATTATATTATATTGGAAAAGAGGGTAGCTTACGCCCTATTTTCGCCCGTTTCCGTCTTTCTCCACCACTCTCTATTAGCGAGTATAGCAGCCAACCTTACTTTTTCGAATCCAAAAAGTCTTGTCTAAACAGGATAAACAGGATTTAGCGCACAGGACTGAATGCTGCACGCAGGGTTCGCACCGGGAGTGTTCTAGATTGCTATTAAGAGACTTTAAAGGCTAACAACGAAATGTTTGCAACTGAGCATGGCACGCTCTTTATATCTCAACGTTGCGCGTAAATAATTTTATCGCATATCCGTCAAGTGGCTTAGACTAGACATGGTTTACTGTCTATAATGATTTCGGTCATTTTATTATAAGGTTGATAAAGCATTGAATATCGAAGCTTACAGTAAGTTGACAACTGTTAGGTTCTTTGACAAGACAAATGTCAGAAATTGCTCAAGATTTTTATCAAAATTTCTTCTGGAAAACTCAACTTGGTTTTGAATACTTTCTACCAATCGATCTTATCAGACTAGATAGAATCAGCAAAATTTTTTTCACGGCTTTGGTTATAATTTCTAAAGGCAATATTTCCTAGTAAGGGAAGCGTAAAACGGACTCTAAAATTCTTCTTTGATAAAGTATCTCTGTGAAAAACAAAAATCATCTAAGTCATCAAAAAGTAAAGAGTAAGTGAATAGTGTGTTTTTAGTTTGCTTATATCCATTGGTTACAATTACTAAAGGAAATAGTTCCTAGTAAGGGAAGCTTAAAACGGACTCTAAAATTCTTCTTTGATAAAATCTCTGTGTGAAAAAGGAAAATCATCTAAGCATTCAATTGTAGTCATCAAGAAGTGAAGAGTAAGTGAGTAGTGTGTCGTTTAGTTTGCTTATATCCATTGGTTACAATTACTAGAGGAAATATTTCATAGCAAGGAAAGACTCTAATATTGTTCCTTGATAAAGTCTGCGCGTGAAAGGCGAAAATAATTTAAACATTCGATGATAGTCATGAAGAGGTAAAGAGTAAGTGAGTAGTGTGTTTTTTAGTTTGCTTATATCCATTGGTTACAATTACTAAAGGAAATATTTCCTAGCAAGGAAAGACTCTAATATTGTTTCTTGATAAAGTCTGCGTGTGAAAGGCGAAAATCATTTAAACATTCGATGATATTCATGAAGAGGTAAAGAGTAAGTGAGTAGTGTGCTTCGTACAAAAGTACAAGTTAACTTGTTTTTAAATTAAAAACTACAAATTTTCTTTTAAATAAAAGAAAATTAAAATGAAAAAGAAATCCCTTTAATGGATCTATACACTTGCTTCTGACCCATTATGATTAGACAATGTAGTGAAAAGTATTAAAAGTGAATCGTAAAAATTTTCCAAATCGTATAAAATTTTTTTTGTTTTTTTTTTTTTGTTCTTTCTTTCGCTTCAGGTGGTGGGTATACAATGTTCACGTTACGGTCACGTTTATGTTCTTCTTTTGCATTTTACAATCAATCTCACGTTCATATATATTTCATAAAAAACCATGTGATTAGATCTATACATAGATGTTTCATGTGCGTGGTTAATGTTCTTATTGAACTACGTTAGACACGCAAGCAAAAAAGAATTAAAAAAAAAAAAATAAAAAAAAAAAAATAGAAATAATTTACACTCATTGAAAAGAACAAAAAAGAACTTAATGTAATAAACGTAAAAAAAAAACACAAAGAAAAAAAAAATGAAAATGAAAATGAAAATATAATGAAATTGTACACGTTTATGAATGTAATGTGAAAAAAGAAATAAATAAAAATTGTAAACAAAAATTTAAAAAAATAAATGGATAAATATTGTATAGAAAATTTATAACCCATCGTTTTATTACCATTGAGGGACAAGTTAACTGTACAAGCGCGAAATTATGGATCATTTTCGTGAATTTATTTCCGAGAGCTTAAGCAATTTATTTGCAACATTTTCTCATATGTAAGGTTTATGTTGTTGTAACGGTGCTGGAGAAAACTTCTTAATTCATTCTTTTTAAGAGCAAGATGTCAGCAGAGGAGCTCATGTGAAAAAAGGGAGTTTTTTTTTATTATACCCATCAACAAAGTATAAAAGGTATGCTCGTTTTGTTGAAACGTTTGCAACGCCTGGAAGGAAGCATCAGATACCCCAAAGAGTATATACGTTGTTTACCAAGTCCTAAATCGATTAAAGCTTGTCCGTCTGTTCGTCTGACTGTTTGTCCGTCAGCGAAATGTGGTCGCACAACTAAAGCTATCGATTCCAAATTTGGCAGAAGCACTGGAAGCTCTTGCATGCAGAGTGGTATTGAAAATGGGCTAAATCGTTCATAGAGCACGGCCACAGTACCACGTAAACTGAGAATACCTCTGTTTTTCAAAAGGAATGAAAAATTGGGTTTTTCCTCATTACTCATAAACTATAACAAATAAATATACAAAAATTTGAATGAATGTTCTCTGGGCGACGCTGTAGCATCAATGCACAGAAATGGAAAAAAATTGACCACGCCTACTCAATACTACAGTGTATCAAAATTTAATTGTTTTTTTAGCATCTTAACAACGCGCAGAAAAAAACTTCAAAATCCTTATAAGGTATACAAATTCTTGGCCAGTTTCAAAGTTGGAATGCACCTAAATACCCAGAAGGACTTGAGATAAATCCAACTTTTATTATACCGATCAATTCAGCATCACTTTGTGAATCTCTTTCTGAATAGATTTAAACTTGTGTGTCTGTCTATCCATCTTCTTTTCTTGTGGTCAGCTCAAAGGCCGCAATAGCTGAGATATTTTGACGATACATGCTATTGAAAATGGTTCGGATTGGGCAACTTTTTCGTCTCCTTACCATAAAAAGTTTCATTTTAAAAAAGCCTTCCATGAATAACTGTACGCTGGAGTAAAGTGACTAACAGTAGTTCACGATTGTATCCTTGTTTGTTTTAATATAAAAAATTTCTGCATGTTTTTTTCATAGAATAATGGAACTAAAAATTTTAAAAGAAAAAACGGTGAAACAAAAACAAGTCATATTTGCTATCTAAACTTTGGTTCTTCATTGTGCGCAGACACTTGTATGTGTACCATAGTTCTAATTCATTATAAAAACAAATAATCATATATGCTTATACTACATAAATGGTTGATGCAGTGTGACGTCATACCAAGAAAGTATGAACAGAGTGACGAGAACGCAAGAATTTAATTGCCGATAGTTTCTTGAGTTTCTATTGCCTCTTATTTGAAAATATTTCTTAGCCTCTTTTTTTATTTACTTCTCTCTGATAATATTTTTCTGCTCCTTCCTTTGTGCTCCTTTCAGTTTTTCCCTTCTCTTGCACTTTATTATAGCCTTTATTTATATTGAATTCGTTGATTTATTATTTGATATTTTTCTTTGTTTTGTTCTTTTCTCTTCGATATTAATTGAAAAGTGCCTAAAACTATACTTTTATAAATATTTTCTTTGTTTTTACAAATTTAGCTAAGCTATTTGAAAATTGTAGATAAAAAAATGTTGCTTTGCCAGTGCCATCTGGCGTCATCTTTCACATGTGTATTTTAAGGATACTATTGTCAATGACCGTAAATTTGAAACATGAATTATAATAAAAATGTTCGTTGTCTTTGATAAAAGCTATTGAAAGTGAGCAAGATGAATAAGTTGAGTACAGTAGAATGCGAATAAAACATGAACTTTTTAAGGGGAAAATAGAAAAAATTTATTTACAAAACAAACATAAGATGTCGCTGGTAATGATTTCCACGAAATAATAGATAAAAGAAGAAGTAACTAAATGACAAGATGTCCCAAAATTATTTTCAAAATTTGAGATAGGAACAAGCAGAGGGTAGCTTCAAAGATACATGGAATCTGGCGGAGTATACCCGTTTCTTACTTTGTTCTTTCGTTAATCTGCCCATCTGTCCACCTGAGCGTCTATCTATCTACCTACCTCTCCTTCGGCCCACCTGATCCTGTGTTCTTCTATCCGTCTGTCCATTTGCTCTTCGGAGCACCTGATCGTCTGTACTGCTGTCCGTCTGTCGAAGTATTATAGGAGCAAAGCGAAAACTCCCACATTGCGAATTACTAAGCGGCCTTTTACACACTTTGCAGAATTTATTGTTATAGAATTAGATCCAACGCATACTAATGCGCAATACTTAAAAATATCGATTTTTCTTATTCCAAAAATATTAATAGGTAATGAATTTGGATGAAGAGCCCAAATGAAAGCTTATATCTTGGGTTAGCAGATTTGAAACGTTCTTCTTCTTCTTTAAGTTTTCATATCAAGATATTTAAAAAACTTGATTTTTGATGCTTTGATTTCATGGCTTTTTAGTCCTAAGACGACTATGTTCGTGTTTGATCTAAATTTTTATAACCACCAACTATATCTTAAAAAAAAAAAAAAAGAGTAAAAAAACAAGGAAAAATAAATTTTCACAATTTCTGTAATACTGGCAGAGCGCTTTTCATTTTAGTAGAATGTATGTGGAAATTTTTATCGGTCGATTCATTGCCACATATCGCGCTTTTTCTGTTTGCCTGAATAATTCAAAGCAATGCTCGGAATGAAGAATATGTTGTTGTTTTTGGTTAAAAGTGACCAAGTGATTCGCTATCCGCATCGAATAAAACTTTCTCATGTAGAAGAGTAAGTAAACTGTCTTCTGGTCTTATTAAGATGATACCTATCTCACGCAACTTCACTTTTCGATTTGTTACGGACTTCGTATAAGGTAAACATACCCAAGCATATACAGCTGCTATCTATTTTTTCTTTAAAGGATAACGGTGATGGGTATAACCATCGCAATCGAATATCATTCTCTTATTTATATAGGCCATGAATTGCTATTCGATATAATGATTACTTTATTTGTAAGTAAGAATTGAAAATGAGCTGCTTGTTCTGTACAATCATTTTTGAGGTCATTTTCAAATTCTTTAGCAAATTTGTAGACGATATTTTCATTTTTTGTGATGATGAGAAAATGTTTACCGCTGACACTACACGGTTGCTCAGACAGACAGACAGGCGGACAGATGGACAGATGGATAAATGGATAAATGGACAGATTGACAGGCGAGCAAACGAATCTGCTTAAGTGCATTCCGAATTTGAAACTGACCAAGATGACGCTGGACATTCGTTGCGGTATATAGGACAACGCGACCTAAAAAACGTCGTCTGAAGGAAATGTATGATCGAGAAACAAGTAAGGAAATTGTGTTCTAATACAATATTATAGTCTTTTACACTCAACACCGTCATCCTAAGAAAAACTAAAAAGAGCAAAGGAACTAAATTTTCTTACTCAATAACTTTGGGTGAGCGCAGATGATTTCTTCTGTTTTCAGAATAAAAGTGAAGATTCATAAGCGGAAGGAGTAAAAAAAGCGAAGAGCAAAGGCTTTCACAGCTTTTGTCAGCACAAGTGTGTGAGCATTGTAAGCGTGCCCTGGTCTAGGTAATTTGTGGGCGGTATCCTAATTTTTGTGCCAAGTGAAAGATACTACAAAGTTGGTCAGACGGATAGACGCACAGAAACACAGAGGAACGCGGTGAGGTGCTTGCTAAATTTGATATTATCAGAAAAATGAAATTTGATGTCTTATGATGTTGGATAGGCGTGGCCGATTCTTTCCATTTTTGCCCAGGTTTCTAAAGCATCAGCTCAGGTGCCGAATTTAAAAGCATTAGCGTCATTCTTGCGGCCAGGAGAATCTGTTTGCAACAGATACTACCTGAAAGGACAGACGGACAAGCTTAAATCGACTCAGAATTTGTGATGGAGATCTAGAATACAAGTACTTTATGGAAGTTTTGAAGCTTCCTTCCGAGTGATGGGTATATAAAAAAGAAAGGAAACTTATGTGAATGTATTTACCATAGAGAGCATTATTTCATTTATATGTAAATAACGATTAGCTTTGAAATGATCACAAGCCATAGTTAAAAGAGATCGATCGATTCGAAGGCCAAAACAGAAAAAACAAAAAAGATTGGGAAAGGCTTTCAATTCTCTAGCTCTACAATAGGTATGAATGGTAAATATTTTAGCGTTTAATAAATTTCATCAAAATTATACCGAGATACGTATGCATACACATATGTGTTCATGTCTTTTGCGCAGATATGTGTGGCGGCAAATTTTTTTTTTTTTTTAAGGCCAGTAGCAAGTTAAAGCATAATATTACACCGTTTTGTTTGGACAGAAAAAAAAAATGAAGAAAGAAGAAAAAAAATGATTGCATTTATGGTACAAGAAACAACATGTTATGATAACACTTAACAGCTCTTTTCGCCTTTTTGAATGAAACACATATTAATGCGGAGTCGAGTCATCATCTAATCGCCAATTCGTACATAACATATATTTGCTGGAGCTGGCCATGAAATGGGTGCGGTTGGTTGTTTTTTCTTATTTTTTTTTCTTCTTCTTCTTCTTTTCAAATGTAATGCAAAGATGTGCATGAGCATGTTTTTTTCATTTCATTTTTTTTTTTTTTTTTGCTTTTTCCTCTCTATACTATATTTGGGTTAAGAGAAACATGTTTTAAGTCAGTTTTTAAAGCAGCTTGATTTCACTGATTATTGATTAATTGGTTCGTAAACAAATCCTTTTATTTATGCATATATTTTATATATGTTTTCAACACATGTTTACATTTATCATCATACCATGCATGCATGAATGCATGCATGCATCTACTGCATAAAATCTACTATAGTTAATGTATAATGTGTTAACGTAATGCGTTCATAAGAAAATTTGAAAAGTTTTTAGAGAAATTATAATCAAGTTCTCTATCTTCGCTTATACATTAACCAACGATTAACAAGAAAAAATCATATTTGCAGGTAAATGCCAGCAAAGTTGACTTAAATAACAGAACACTCTCTACTCTATTGGCTATAGTCGTTCAGAATTTTAGGTAAATAATTTAAGAACTAAATGTATTTTACACAAGAGCAACGAGTTATCTGCCAACCTACACAGCTGTAATGTGGAAATATTCCAAGAATAAAAATTTAAAATTCTCCACCTTATTCTTCTTAGTGCCCCGTGCTTGGTAAGCAACAAAATTATTCATAATGACCTGGACTTTTCATTGATCAAGAATCAGAAAAATCAAGGCATTTCCTTAAAGTATCTTTGCCTTTGGCAAATTTCTCTCCTTTGAATGAATCGAATGAGATAAGAAGATTGAAAAGATACTATATATCCAAGATATTCAGTCCACGCAGAAATAATTAATTTTTTTTTAAATTTTCCTCTTTAGTTTATTTAAATAAATTTTCTAAATTTATAAAGTTTTTTTTTTCATTGATTTAAAAATCACATGGTGCCTCTCTCTCTCTGGTCCCTTTCCCTTCTTGATATAAAATTTATTCATTTTGAATGTAAATTATATATATAATTAAAAAAAAAAAATATTATGATTATTATTATGATTATAATAAATTCGAAGATTATATGCTTAAAGTACTGCCATTTAAGGGTCTCGGGTTTATTGAAAACTTTTACGGGGTCGGACTAGGTTTTCGACCACTTTCCTATAGAAAAGTGTTTATGTGAATAATGTGTAGGGTGATGCAGGATATTTGATGATGGGCCATGACGCACTACAATATGTTGATTTGTAAATATCTCAAAAATTATATTGAACGTGGACATATGGACAGACATATTTAAGTCGGTTTAGAAAATAATTCGATTGGTGCAACAAAAAAAAAAAAAACAAAAAAATAGAACGTGAATCTATCTGAAGTTTTTGTGGGTCTTGCATACACATCCAAAATGTTAATATTTCGTGTATAGCACAAGTAACGTATTGTGCATAAAAAGCATCTGGAAAATATTGCTAAAATAATCTTAAATATATTGCTGCCCTTGAAAGCCCTTGTAGGCGAAAGACAATTTAAATGCTTTCGTAGAAGCACAACCGCATTCTTTCATACGTAAGCCTTTAAAAATGATTCAAGAATTTTTAGGGAAAATAAATTTTATTTAGGAAGAACTTTATAAAATAAAAGCAAACGAACTCTTGCGAGGGAAAGAAGACATTTGATAAAATTGCTTAATTTGTACATTCTTCGACACACGATGGACTTAATTGGAATGCGCACGTAGTCAATATGCATTAATGTGAGTAATAAAGATTTAAAATATGTACAGAGAGAGATAAAATCGACAAATAAATCGCACATTGCAGCCGTGAAATTGTTGTTGATTTCCTTTTATTTTATTTTCTTTTTTTTTTTTTTCATACCCGTCACTATCCGAGGATATGTGGGGTATATTCAATTTGTCAAAATGTTTGCAACACCTTGAGGGAAGCTTCAAACCGCTATAGTATTCTTGATTAATATCAAATTTTGCACCTTCCGTCCGTCTGTCTAATGACTGCTGTACGCAATCTCCTGGCCGCGGAAACTATAGGAAGTTTCTGCGCGCAACATGGACCAAATCTGTCAAAAGACGCGCCTACAGTACCATGTAAACAGCGAATTCCTTTGCTTCTCAAAGAAATAGTTTCTCGAAAAAATAGGCCAAACCTACTCAATATTATGACCAGATCAAAATTTCATTTTTTTGGCCCAAAAGCAAGCTATCGAAATCCCTCAATGTACATAAATTCTTGGCCAGTTTCAAATTCCAACTGTACTAAGGCATGTCCGTCTGTCCGTCTGCCCAATTGCATTGTAATTGTGATGTGGATGATTCTCCCATTCGCTAAGAAGAAAATATCGCTTACAAGTTTGCAAAAGAATTTGAAAATAATCCAAACCGATCGAAAGACTCACATGCAGTCCCTATACAACAACGACTGCGAATACCTTTGCTTGCCATGTTTCTTACTTGTTACACAGAAAATAACACATAAAACTTCAGCCACGCCCATTGAATATTACGCAGTATGAAAATTTAATTTTTTTCGACTTTTTTCGGATAACACTGGTGGGTAAAAAAGTTTCGGTCATAGCTGAATCTAATTTTCTTACTTGTTATTGTTATGATTATTATTATTATTATTATTTATAGACCCGCAATCTAAGTGTCGAGGAGAGATAGCTAATAGCGTTTTGAAAAGGCGCTAACTTCGATTAATATCGTCGGCAAGTAACAACAACAATAACAACGACAACAGAGCATCGAAAATAATGTAAAGTAAACAATAAACGAGAGCCGATTCTCTGAAAAGCCAAACAATGAAAATAAGGTGTTTCAGCACAAAAGAAAACAACAAAAAATCGCAGCAACAACGACACTACCACCACCACCACCACCACCAGCGTCAGCTTCACAGTATATGGTGAAAGCTCCTTTTATTGGTGATTTTCATTCACACTTCTTGCGCTACTTGCGCTTATGCATTAGATCGTTTGATATACATTTCAATATACATAATATATATATATATATATATATATATATATATGTATGTATATATAAGCGAATGCCTGCATGGTTTTGTTGGAAAGAACAAAAAAAAAAACAAAAACTGATGGGGTACAACAGCAAACATACCAAAGGGAATATGATGCATAACAACGATCTCATGAATCATCAAAACATCAACGTTTCCTTAAAAAAATCGAGAAAAAAAAAAAGAAAAAATTTATATCTTGGATGGATGTGTCTTCTTATAAGCGGCATGAACATTAACATACTCATACATCAATCATTGTCTTGCAGGTCAATGCCTATGCTTTCGTAAATTTTTATTATGTTTTTTTAAAATATTGAAGGTTGAGTTAAACTCTGCCGGTTAATAACACTATACCGGCATTTATCTTTATCTTTAGGCTTAAGTCAGCGTTAACAAGTGTTAATAACAAATGATTTAGATTTTAATAATACGTTGAAAAAAAAAACAAAAAACAACAACAACAAGAAGAACATGAAAAGCTTAAATAATGTTATCCTTAAAGAAAACAAAAAAAAAAAGAAGAAAATGTACGGTTATTAAGATGAAGTACTCTTTACTACTTGTCACCCGGCTTAACAGGTTACAAATTGTCTTATAATTCTTAGCTTGTTGCTTGTGCCATTGCCTTTGTCATATTACCTTACCGGCATATTGGTTGCCCCATGAGGTGAACAATTTCCATTATGAATTCATAGGCAGGCAGTTAGTCGTCGTCGTCGTCGTCTAAGAGACCACAAATATGCTTTATATACTCTATTTTTTTTTTTTTTTTTTTTTTTTTTTTTTTTTTTTTTTTTT
>KK499888.1:606868-618389 GCA_000688715.1 Glossina pallidipes
CAAACAAAATAATATTATTGCAGTAAATTTGTATTGGAATCTTTTTTTAAATTATTGGATGGATTCGTAAAAATGTCCATTTGCATGGTGAGAATCGATTATACTGAAAGTCATCATAAATTGTTATAAAAACGAAAAGATTTCACCAAAAATGAATCATTGAATTAATTAAAATAAAAACTTCAATTGCGATATGAAATTAACGGTATTCTGTGTCTTGCTTGTGTTCTCTTGCCTAGTGGCAAATGTGGTAAGCAGTAGTTTATTACGTAATAAAATCTAACTAATCACAATATTGTTTACCTTGCAAAGGAAAACGCCAGTTGGCAAGACCAGTTTAGCGATGAAAATGTAAAGAAAGTATTTAACACTGTAGCAAAGTCTTTCCAAGATGCCGGTGCCAAAGTCAGTGAAGCTCTGAGCGGTGATAATATAAAGAAAGCTTTTAATTCGGTAATGCAGTCTCCACAAAAGCCGGGCAGTAAGCCTACTCGGATCCCCAATAAGCCGGGCAGTAAGCCTACTCGGATCCCCAATAAGGAGGAGTCAAAGAAGAAATCCAACTCTTCAAACCAATCGCTACAAAACTCAACATCCAATACGACTCGGGCTCCCATTGTTGCCCATTTATGGAGAAATTTAACTTCATCGGTTGAAATTTTAAAAAATACAGATGTCAGCTCCGCTGACGTAGTTAACGGCGAGGATTTCGTGAAAAATTCAAACTCCTTAGCAGAGATTCCAAAAGAAGCTGCTACCAGTGCTGCTGAGACTGAGAATTTAAAGAAGAATTCAAGCTCCTTAGCAGAGGATCTAACCAATTCAACTGACAGTGCTGCCAACGATTTAAAGGAGAACTCAAACTCGTTACCCAGTGCTGCTGACACCTTTACTGGTGACAATTTAAACAAGAATTCAAGCTCCTTAGCAGAAATTCTAAAGAATGTTGGTAGCGACGTTGCTGAGACCATTAGTGGCGAGAATATGGAAAAAAATGTACAGTCCTTAGATGCGAGTATAAAAGTTGCCGAGCTTGTTAGTGCCGAAAATTTACAGACAAATATAAATAGTTTAGCAGAGGTTCTCCAGAATACAAGTGCCAGTATTGGTGAAGCCGTTAGTAGTGATAAGGAGAATTCAAACTCCTTGGGAGAGGTTCTAACAGATGCTGGTAGCAAAATTGCTGGAGATTTTAGTAGCGAAAATGTAACAAACACGATTAATGCTCTAAAGGATTCCCTGCACAGTAATGATTGTATTATGGAAATCGTTAAAACAATCTTACAATTTTCTAAGAAATTTTTCGTTGAACTTCAAGCCTGCGCGGATTATGCACGCATTGAGCATATAGGTAAAGCAACCGAAGAATTAATAATTATTGGCAAAGAGCTACAGAGCACTGACGGCAAGCAATGCAGCGATCAGGTAGAGTGCGTACAGAAGTTTGCTATGGGAATTGCTAAACTCATAGAGCAAAGCAGTTTAATACGAAAAGATGTTGAACATCTAAAGCTAGATAGAGGACTATGTGCCCTTGATACGTTAGCCGGTTTTGCTGAAAGTATACCTATTGAAAATTTAAGGGAAAAATGTTCGATTTAATTAAAAATTACAGAAAAATTTATTTAATAAACTTTACTTGATATAGAACATGATTTATATATAAATTCTTAAATGGTAGAGAAGATGAATTATGCTAAGGAACGTCAACACTGCCTCAAATTCGCCATAAAAAAAGCTGCATTCGAATAATCACTTTCTCCAAGCCTGCGCATATAATTTATATTCCTTTGAATCTATGATTATCGCGTAGATTGTGTGATGAGTATTATGAGAGCTTTTTAATCCCAGTTAAAGGAGTTCCAAGTCGAACTAATCAAGATGATTATCATTACATTACTTTTGTTTCCTTATTTTCTGTTTTTTTTCCACATCACAGTTCCGTTGCACATGACTTAGTTGAGTTTAGCTTTTCTGTTTTTTTTTTTTTTTTTGTAAAGTTGAACTCTGTACAGGTATAGGGTTTTTCTCTTTTTTACATTTAAAGTACATGGCATCAAACTTCTCTCGCAAACCTCAATTATTTCGCCCATTGCTTGGGACTTAGCATTAAAAACTAATTTTTGAATTTTGACGTGATCGTGGTCGCGATCTTTTAACCTAACAGCACCGGCATAAACTATGACATAAAAAGTTTATTTTTACTAAAATTAATTTTTGAATTTTGAAGTGATCGCGATCGCGATCTTTTAACCTAACAGCACCGGCATAAACTATGACGTAAAAAGTTTATTTTTATATTTATAATTTTGTTTTTCAGGCCAACATGGTTCAGTGGAACAAATATTTAAATCAGTTTATGCATAAAATTTTATGGATATTAACCTCGATAAAGCGAAGCAAATTTATTTTTTTTTTTTTTGTTTCTCTCTAACCAATAAAGCCGAGTTTTGTGTTTACTCTATTAGTAGCATGTTGAGTCTGACATAAATTTTGTCCAAAGGCTTTAAATTATATCACATATTTTAAAGCATCTACGGCCTAAACTATCTCATGAGATAAAATGCGATTTAAATGTTTCAAGACTAGATGTAAACACTAACTAAATAACTTCTTAGGCTAAGAAAGTCAATCAAGTTAGCAATATTTTGCTTTGTTTTTTTCCGTGGCTCTACGCCCGCTATTAAATAGGCTGCACCAATTCGTTTAATACAGTTATTCACATAGAGAATCTAACATAACACTTGGTCTCGGTAATCTTCAACAAAAGCGGCAGATCAAGCTGGAAAATGGATCGAATTCGATTACAACCTCGCATGCAATACGCAAAAAGCCTGTTTTGAGTCTTTAGTGAGACATGGCCGACTCTTAAGTACCCTACGCTACTTCGCTTAACACAGATATTGGCACATTACCTTGTCAAAATAAGGTTTTATATGGAAAGTGGTCGAAAGAGTGGTCCCATCCCAGCCATTTTCAATAGCGTTTGTCTTTAGATCAAAACATTTCATCAAAATAACTCAAAAATTGCGACCTGCGAGCACCAGAAAACAAAGAGGGATATACACATACATAAGGTAAAATGGATTTAAATAGCGAGTCTGAAAGTAATCGGTGCAATAAAAAGTAGATCTCTCTCAAGTTCTTTCGGCTGTTGCGTAATAAACCCTTACATCACATGTGGTGTAAAATATGAAAAAAAGACAAATCCAGTCATTTCACCTAAGATGCTTATTTCACTGACATTATGTTCGGTAGGTACTTCGAAGTGGGGAAAAATTTTGGCAGTCGGAAAATGTGTAGTTATTTGAAAGATTCAGCAAATGCGGATTGGGGAAGAGGATTTGCAAGGATCCAATGATGTGTTGCAATAGTGTGGCCAAGACGATTTTCTTAATATTGAATGGCAGAGCAGGAGTGAAATACCTAAGGGTATTATGGCTAAAGGAAAGCTAAAGCAAATTTCTGAATTGCCAATATCGAACGGAACTGACAACGGGACAGATACAAACTAATCGGACGTCATGAATATGAAATATTCTCTCTGAGCGGTATGCCTCATGATTTTTTTTTTTTTTGGAATAACTTCAAATACGAATATATTCGTTGTCGGCATGGATAATGAAACATATCCGAAAAGACGTTTCACTTAATATTTACAAACGACTAGACCAAGCTGTACATGCTTCTATCGAAAACGAATGTCTAAGTGATAATAGATCGTCTTTGGTTTTGAGTAATAATTACGGATACTCGGAAATCAAATAGTTTACATTCTTCTTTCCTTACAGGATAGCATTAGACGTAAGGGAGAGTAAGACGTAGACTTTTATATCTCAATCTGTATGAGTACAAAATCAATATTTTCATAGAAATGGATTTTCCATATTCATCCGCCCACAAAAATGATATGAAACAAGGATGATGTAAAGAAGATAGGAAAACTGCTTATAGACTGATAGGGAAGTTTTTCAAAACGAATTAACACATTAGGTACATCCGTCAAGGTTACCTTCAGCTAGAACGATCGCAATACGCCAAACGAGTTTTAATCGCCCAGATATTGTAGGAGGAAGTCACATCCAATCGTAGGCTTAGTGTGGGAGATTCATGCACAATTGTAATAAATATTGTACTTGGAACAAAAATGAACGAATCGGGGATAGGCAAGCCTGCTTTCGATACGTACTTCAATATGTATGAAAGCGAACGACGCAACTAACATACTTGCATTTTCTACTCAAGAGCGTGAAAAGAAATGTTTACGATACGTATCTTTATTTATAGTATTTTCCCATTATCTTGGACGTAGTCATAGAAATTTCTATCTGCATGGTTAAAATTGATTGTTAAAAATTCTATAAAAACTGCAAATTTTTATAATAAAAAAAAAAAAAAATATTAAATTATTAATTAAAAATGAAATTAATTGTTTTTTCTCTTTTCGCGGTCTCATGTTTCGTGGCAAGTGTGATGATAGGCTGTAGTGCGTGCATTTATTAAATAATTCTACTACTAACGGTATTTATTTATTTATTTTTTTAATAGATAAATGTCAGCGCCCTTGAACCTCTAGCTGGAATAGAGATCGATATCGCTACGGACTCGGAGGAAGATGAAACAAACGCCCGTATCGCTGATGACGTCCAAAATTTAAAAGCCGATTTAGATGAGGCAATGGCTTATTGGGGAAAAACCAGTTCCAAACTGAGTAAGGTGGCTAACGATATATCGAAACTCTCAAAAGTAAGCGGGGATTATGTCGGATCTGGCAGTAGCACGGTGGAAGAAGACTTAAAATATTTAACAGAAGCTTTAGATGATGCTGATCATAAGTTTCGTAAGGCAAAGTTTTACTAGAATGTTGTCGAATAAGGGAAAGAATTTAATCAAGTTTTGAAAAAATAAATTTCCAATCACACCTCTTTAATCGAAATACCTGAAGTTAGCAGCAGAGAGTAGCATACATCGACAGGTAATTAATTCCACAAAGTAGCGTACGCCTCTTTGCCGGGATGGTCCGAGGTTTTTTTACTCCAAGTCTTTACACCTACCCAATTACTTCTAGTCAATGCTTTATGCTTTCGGTGGGAAGAGGGGAAATCGAGGACAACGACAGAGAGAAGAACAGGGGAACGTTACAGACTTTCTTTGTGGCAATCAACCAATGATTGTTTTGGTTCCAGGGAATTGTTCTTATGTATGGTTCCCTTTCAAAATCCCGATATTCTGCTTTTCCTTTTCTACTCTACACTACTTGTGGAACAGGGTATATTAAGTTGGTGTGGTCGTATGTAACACACAGAAGAGCTTAAGGTAGATCCACCTTTTATTATACCGAACGATTCAGAATCATAATTTGAATTTATCTAAGCTTATCAGTTCGTCTGTCCATCTGATAACTGTCTGTGTAAATTTGTGCCCAAGGTACAGGTCGCAATTTTTCAGATATTTCGATGAAATTTGGTACAATGATGTGTTTTAACCCAAGGACGAAACGGTTCGGATCGGTCCACTTTTTCGATCACTCCCCATATAACGAACTCTTCTGATAAGTCGTTATATGGGAAAAAATTACGGATTTCAAAATTTGTCGGCAAAAGTAGCTAAGTAGTAGTATTTGATATAAAAACTGTGAACCAGCTGAGGCAATTGTTGAACCTCCTCTCATATAAAGAAAGCTGGAGTTTATACGACAAAAAGATACAACTTGCGATGCTTTATGACGAAAGTTATATCATAATAATAATTTAACACAAAAAAATTAACTGTACCAAATTTGGACCATCTTTGGATCCAATCCTAATAAGGATTTTCACGAAAATTGATCCTTTGTAAAGCAGAAAAGTCTAAGCTTTAATATGTGGCGATGAAAATTGACCCATAATAGTAATTTCATACAAAAATGAACTCTACAAAATTTGGATCACCTATGTCTAATTTTCGATTAAAGGTAAGGATTAAACTTTTACTAGATTAGGTTGCTCTTTGGGCCTGCTTCCCCATAAATACGCACTTGAAAAGTATGCCTTTATATTGAAGCAAGATATAATTTTTGTGTTCGATAATAAAAATAAGAATCGTGTGGACGGTGTGGTAGGGTATTTAATGGGCGGCTTTGCCCGACTATAGTGTTCTTACTTGATTCAATTGCTAAAGTGAATGATGTGCGTAGAAATTATTAAAGAGCCAACGAAGTAAGTGATAACAACTATTTACAGCATTACTTGAAAATAGTAATAGTCGGACAAGGTCGACCTTTTGATACCCTGCAACTCTTCGCCTAATACAGTCGTTCATTGGTTTCCGTAATAAGACCCTGAAGATGATTTACTATTTCATCGAAGTCAAGATCGCCCAGATATTTTAAGTTTTGTGTCTTTGCTAACAAGGTATCGCTAAGTAACGGTTCATAGCGAATTAAAAAAAAAAAAAACGAATAGAACAAGTATTAAAATTAAAAAACATTAGAAAGCAACCTTTACTTATGATCACGAAACCAAAAAGACCAAGTTATTGGTACTAGCCATCATGAAGAATTGCAATGGAAGCACTGACAGAATATAACGTACAGGTGGAGTTATAACAATTTTCAACGACAGGACGCAATTCGAGATTTTTGTTATGGTTTGTGCGGTAGACCTTCTTTTGGTCACGGATATACTGAGTGTTTAGTCGGCAAAGGCATAACACTTATCGAGTGGGTTGCGGCCATCACTTCCCTTTTTTTACCCAATTCTTCTTCACTTCCTGACCGGCATGGTGTTATACACCTAGCAGTAAAAGAACGTTAAAGCCATAAACTTAATCCCATTACTATTTTCTCATCGTCAAAATCGCCCTAACCATGCGCCTCCCTCCCACCCCCACTATGTATGAGTCAATGAATTAGTTGTAAAAAAACCTATGTAGGTTTCTCTGTGCCTTAAAACATATGAAAAATCTGCAGTTGCAGAAGTTCCGTAAAACTTTTTCGTAACACATATACAATATATGTGCAAATATATATATATATGTACATATATAGTGCAAATTTTCATCAACTGCATGTCTATACAGTAACAATACAGTCTTTTTTTTTTCAATTATTTATGACAACAAAAATGATTTCTTTTCTTAGTTTTTCTAATTAGCAGAGGAGCGAATCAAGTGTGAAGATTCCCCACTATTTAGCAAAGACAAAAACGTAGATTACGCACAGTGGGCTAAATTCATGCCAGTATCGTTTTTTATTTAAATTCATAGCCTTCCTGAAAGGCTACATATTGAATGTCAACCAAATTCCCTATCGTTAGTTTCTTTACAAAGAACTGACTTCCATAATGAAATATTGAAAATCAAACTATTTTTCATTAGAAATATTAAATGAAATGAAGTCCAAGAAATAGACCCATGTGGTTCAAATTTCGTCCAGTCAATTTTCATGTCAAATGACTATCATGAACAAATTTGAATCATAAAATGTTAACAATTAAGCCTTTCCGTCACATAAGGGCTTACATTTTCGAAGGATCCTCATATGCGATGGTATCCAAAAAATAGATCGACTTGATCTGGATTCCTTCTCAACTTACTATTAAGAACCAATCTTCACCATAAGACATTGAAAATTAGATCTTTTTTGGCTTACAAATATTTCGTCTTTGTAGAAACGTTTAAATGCGACAAGATTGAAGAGAGAAAGGGGAGGGGTGTTTCAAAAAATTGGCTCTGCCGAAACAAAATTTTTCATGTCTAATTAGAATTTCGAAATACTGCTTAATATTCGGCGGGTTTTTTCAAGAAATCTTGCAAATGGCATTTTTCAAAATAGAGCATTATGTGGGGATTGGTCGAAAAAATGGACTGATTTCAATAGCGCTCGTTCGCGGATGTCAAAGCACGTTAATGTAGTAAAGTTTATCAAAATATCTGAATAATTGCGATTTATAAGTTGAACCCGATTTTACATGGACAGACGTTGGCCAGACGGACGGACAGACTGAGACCGATTCGGAAACATATTCCATACGTTAAAAGGATGAATCTGTCTTAAGCCCATGTGGGTACCGCATACGTCCCTGTGCCACAAATGGTATAGGGTACAATAAGAAAACAAAGCATGTCCATCTTATAAACATTTCACCGCGAATTACGTTTTTCGCTAAAAGTGCAAAAGAATTTCATTTAACTGTAATTAATGTTACATACAAACTGAACGATATATTCAAAGTAAATTTTGCATACAAATAATTTTTTTTAATTATCGGAATTTCTATTTTCATGGTTAAATTCGCTTTTAAAAGGCAATTAAAACTTTTATAAAAACGACGAATTCGCACGATTTATAGGACATTAGATTATTGTTGACAGCAATATGAAGTTGACGGCGCTCTGCACCCTGGTAACTTTTTGCTTAGTGGCAAATGTGGTAATAGTGTTGGAGTAACAAAATTCAATTTAATTACAATACTTTTCCTCAATAGAGCAAAGCTGTTGTTGTTGTTGGTGCCGCGGACTATGGAAGTGAGAATTCAACGCAATTTTCCCAGAATCCTTTGCTGAATGAGGTTGATAGCGGCGCTGGGACACAGACAAAAGTAATGATAGGAGATACAGTGGCTATTGTCCCTGATGCCGTTCATGCTCTCAGTGCCGCTAAGCATAGTATGGATTCTTTAAAAGATGCTTTAGAGAGTGAAAATTTCTTTAAGGCCGGTGATAAGGTAGTTACCAATACCGTTGATACCCTTAAAGGCTTAAAGAGTGGTTTAGATGATTTAACGAAATCTTTAGAAAAACAAATTAAAAAAAATAATAAAAATTTCAATCCAAAGAAAAAACCAAAGAAAATACCTCCGGTTCCCACGAACGATTTCCAGGATGATAAATTATTAAGGGGTTTGGAAGCTGCAAAGGCCGCTAGCAGTGAGAAGTTAATTAAACAAGCTCGCGCCGCTGTGGGGGACAAATTCATCCAACGATTAGATGATGCGCGAGCCGTTACTGGCGACAAGTTAACAAAACAATTACAAAATGCCCGTAATCAAGCCCTCGATGCGGAATTGAAATACGCGGATGTCAATAAGATTCGTCAAAAATTAACTCCACCTCTTCGGTTTGGTGCGGAAGAAGTGCATTTGTTTTAATTGATATTTAATTTCATTCACATTACAGATCAATAATAATATTTTAATGTTATTGTCTATGTAAAAAAAAAAAAAAAAAATTCTCTTTCAAATTTTTGTTGATCACATTTGCAGAAAACACATCACAATTCTTTGCAAAAACAACAACAACAAAAAAAAAACGCTAAAGTAAAATAAATGAAATCTTTTTTTAAATCGCCTTAGCTGAGAATGCATTAGAGAGTCAACCGTTTGCCGACAGATAAAAATCTCACACACATCAACCATTTAACATCACCATCATCATCATCGTCATCATCATCATCATCACCATCATAATCTTTATTCATAAACATTCCCTTCTTTTGCGTTTTTGTTTCCATTTGCCTTTGTTTCTTTGCCTGCAAGTCTTCGCGTCAATGATTTATTTTTGTTAATGTTATTGACCGCATTTATGAATTTAGATGGCATTTGATGATATGTCACTAAGATTCATCACTGATAAGTACGCTGTTCATAGGCTCACATCACATATACGGGCAATGTGTGGTCGGATTGTCGCTTTTTTTCGCCTTTTCGCCTTTTTACGCAATGCATTATAATTGCTTTCGATGGTTAAAGGCAAAATGTGTGTGCGTGTGTGTAGAGCAACAACAAACAAAAAAAAAAAAACAAGTAAAATATTAAAATATTTCTAACCATAAAATTAATTCACTACACTTCAAGTAAGAATTATGATGAATATACGTACAAGTGAATGTAAGAATGTGTGTGTGTGTGTGTGTGTGTGTGTGTGTGCATTTTTATAATAAATGCGATAGATAGTAAAACACTTAATGTTTGAGTGAGTGAGTACGTACTTCTTACGGGTAAAGAAAAACCTGATAGGCGCACAATCAAGTCCTTTTTACTTAGCTAACATGCTGTGTTTGTTTTTTTCAAAACTTTGCAATTTTTCCTTATAATCATTTTAAGAGGATTTTATGAGAGAACATATGTATATATTAGGTTTACAAATAAATTCTCTACGTTGAAATTTGCCTTTTTGATACCTATGTAAATCACAAGTGTATATATTCTTGTTTAGTAACAAACTTTGAATCGATTAAAGCACGTCCGTCTGTCCATTTGTGTAAACATTCCCATCGCCGCAAAACATGAAGCCATCGACGTCAAATATGAAAACGAAAACACTTTGGAAATTCTTCCACGAAGGTTGATATTAAAAACGGGGCCAACATGTCGAAGGATACGCCTACAGTACCGCGTAAACTGAGAACACCTTTGTTTTGCAAAAAGCATAAAAAAAGTTGATTTTTTGTTCATTACTCGTAAGTAAATATTTACAAATATTTGGACATATACGTAGTAAGTTGAACAAGCAATTGACCATGCCCACCATTATAGGGTACCAAAAAAATTTGGTTTTCAACGCCTTTATAATACCCAGGAGCAATGTTCAAGATCCCATAAAGCATAAAGCATTCTTGGCCAATTTCGGATTTGGAATACACTTAAGCATGTTCGTCTTCCGTTCGTCTGTCCAGCTGTGTAGTAGCTGCGATTCACAATCTTAACGAACGGGTTTGCGGCGACTACAACGCTCACACTTATATGCAAACCAAAAAAAAAAAAACACGAACACGTTTGCTTTCCGTGTTTTTTGATTGCGTCTCATAAAGCACAAGGCATATGCCATATGTAACTACTTTAGTAAAGGAAGTAAAATTCTCTCATAAAACTCATTACACAATCAACGTAGTAACCATAGAGTCAAACGAAGATGGAATATATGCGCAGTCCTGGAGAAAGTGATTATTCGAATTCAGGTTTTTTTAAGGCGGAATTGAAGTGATTGCAGTGTTCCTTGACATCTTCTCTTTCCTTTAACAATTCATATATAAATCATGTTATATATTAAGTAAAGTTTATTAAATACATTTTTCTGTAATTTTTGAAAACTTCCTTAAAGTCTTAGCCTCAGCAGCACTGGTAGCAGAATCTATTGGAATCTCTGCTAAGGATTTTGAAAGCTTCATTAAATCATCGCCAAAGGAGCTGGAATCTGTATTTTTCAAAATTTTGACTGATAATGAAACTAAATTTCCCACAGTGAGAGTCAGAGTTGTATTGGTGGTGGATTTTGTAGCGATTGCTTTAAAGAGTTGGATTTCTCCTTTGACTTATTTTTACTAGGGATCTGAGTAGGCTTTTATTTTATGAAAGACTGTAGTAAAGAGCCAGACTTGTCTTTTATGCTACCACTGGCATCTTGCAAAGATTTCGCTGCAGTTTCTGCTCTCTTTGCAAGAAAATCATTAAAACTTTCTCCCCAACCGGCGTTTTCCTTTGTAAGAAAAATAATATTATGGTCAGATAGAGTTTATTACGTAATAAACTACTGCTTACCACAT
>KK499888.1:619129-718913 GCA_000688715.1 Glossina pallidipes
TGAAAGACTGACCCCCAGTATAGTGAAAATCGAGTTTAGATTTCAAACCGTGAAACTTTGATAATCCCGCGATTCACTTGTCTATGCGTCAGCCCGCATGAGTGAATAAATTTGCTTAAAACAATCGATAGTGTGTATGGATGTTCTTTTCAGAAAAGTTCTCTTATGTGAAGTCGTTGTAGATGCCAATAATGAGTATAATCGTTTTTCACGTTCCTGATTATATTTTATATGTGAAAGTCTGATATGCACGAGGAAAGTGAGTAAGCAGTTCGTAAAGCGAGATAATTCGATTAGAAATTAATGCAAAGTTTAGCAGAGATCGTTAGTGTAGCAAGTTAAGCGAGTAACAGAGTCAATTGGAGATAACTAAGATGGATTTTATCCGGCGGCCATTTTGTATAGGCAGTAAAAGTGCTTGCACCACAATGCATTACTCACGTTATGTGGGTGACATAAATATCGATTTCCATGTGGACACGAAAGAAAGTTAGATAAAACTTTATAGAAATAAATCATTTCGATATTAACAGAGAGACAAGCGAATATTGAAAACTCGATTAAAGCACTCACATATCTCTTCTATATTCCAGTCTTCGTAAATTACAGCCATCTTCTAAAAAGTAAGGAATTCAGAATTTGAAAATTGGTCCTAATTTTTGATCAAACGGTGTCCATTACATGCGATAAAGCATATATCGGTTTTCTTTATTGCAATCGCACTTGCGACCCTGTACACGGGATATCATTTTACACCCATCGCCGAAGGATGAGAAGTCCATTCATTTTATGAGAATATTTGCAATTTCCCGAAGAAAACTTGAGGGATCACACAAAAACTATCTATATTCTTGATCGGTAGCAAATTTTGAATAGTTTAAGGCATGTCCGTCTGCCTTTCTATCTCTCTGTGTAAAGTCACTTGTGAACATTCTCCTGTCCGCGAAAAACGCGCGATTACTTTTTCGACTTCCAAGTTAGCAGAAACGATGGAAGTTCCTGCACGTTGGTATTGAAAATGGGCCAAATCGGTCGAAGGACACACCTACGCTAATACGTAAAGCGGGGACACCTCTGTTTTTGGCTCATAGCTCATAAATTACAGCAAATAAATTTATAAAAATTTTAATATATATTCTGCGCCACTTGCATAGAAGTGGGAAAAATTGACCACGCCTACCCAACGTTATGGTATATCAATATTTAATTTTTCTCAATACCTCTATAACGCGCGGAAAAACATGCTTCAAAAACCCCATAAAGTATATAAATGGTTAACCAATTTCAAATTTGGAATGCACCTAAGCATGTCCGTCTGGCCGTTTGTTTGTCTGCCCGACCGTGTAGTATTTTTGGTAAACATTCTCCCGTTCGCATAAAAAAAGATGATATCACCTACAAGTTTACAAAAGAGTTTGAAAAGGACCGCCTTACAACGCCCACACAAACACCTTTGCTTTCCGTGTCGTTTCCTCGTTACTCATAAGCTACAGCGGTTATGCTATACAAATTTTCGTACAATTATTCTGCCAAAGTAGAAAAAATCAGACCGGCAGACCAATTGGTTTATTAGTTTTTGTAATATTTGCGACAAATACAACCCTGTTGGTGGTTGTACAACACATAGAACATCTCAATTTTTACAGAATCATCTTCACTCATCCAATATTATAAAAAGTACGAAAATATTACTCTTTTCCTCTTTTTTAGTCATGTGCTTTCAGGATTACGACGATGACTGTAAGAGATTTGGTCACAAGTGATTATAAATTTCTTACTTATTATAAAATCAGGTTTCTGTTGCATGCAATTTTCCCGAAACTTCAGATATAAATAGTTTTGACTTTGATGCTTTGGCGCGGTTTACAAGCTGTCATTCTGTGTACGGTAACCCAATAACAGCTACCTACAGTGCGAGAAATTAAGCTTCCTCGTATTAAAGACTGCATTACTGGATCGAAGGTTTGAAAAGATGATATTCTTAAGCAACGAAGTTTTATCTTGATTTGGTTTGACTTGAGATAGAGTTACATCAAAGGGTACACAGATGAATCTTAACTAGAATCACTGAATTTGTTTGTGTTTCTGCCTTTAACTGGAAGAGATTGGGAAAAAACATAGATGAAGCTTCGGATGTGATTATGTTGACTTGGAGTGAAAATGCAATAAACTGCCAAACAGTTAGAAAGTGGCTTCTAAGGTATCGGGCAAAAAATTTTTGTCTTGGAAACGATGAAATTCGCCTACGTTTACCCATCTCCAACAAAAGTAACCCAGGAAGTGATCTTCAACTTAAGCCCGAAACTTCTCTCGATTGCGGCTTATCTGCCAGACATGTCCCTTTCCGATTAACACTGGTTCAGATTGAGGCAGTCATATGTAGCAGATCAGCTGCTCTGACTATCTCATCTCGGAGCCATGAACTTTTCATCCTGAGGTCATTCGCAAGCTATTCGACAAGAGTCAAGGGATCGTAGATAGTTACGATGTTTACTTTGATTATTAATCTTTCTAACAAGTACGTTTTCAATAAATTTGAGTTTTATCAAAAAAGAAAGAGAATTTTTTTGTAGACCTAATGTACAAAATAGGTCTCCCAGAAACTTCTATGCGTTCCGGTTGCAACAAGTTTCAACAAGTACCTGCATATTCATTTGATGCATATTTGGCTTTCGCTTTGTAGTTGATGGACTAAGCGAAGATTATTCAGCTTAGCATTATGTCAGTTGCGATTGTGTACGCATGGGCACCGATAAAGCCATTGTATCCTGTACAATTTCCAAAAGGAAAGAAAAGCTACAAAGACAGTGTTTGGCAAAGGTACGATTTCTGATAAAATATGCAGAAAATAGTTCGAGAAAAATCCAAATGAATGATTTTAAGCTTTCTGATAAGCCATTTGCCCTGGACAGACATCTTTGATCGACGACGATACTGTCAGAGCTAAATGCTTTTCCTCCAACTTTCGTATATTGCGAAAATGCTTGATTCAGGTCAAGAAAACCTTTCGGACCATATTCAGAAAGTAGAATTTAAAAAAAAAACGTACATAACTTTTCGGCAGACCTAACACAAAAACCTGTATACAGTAGAGTATAGCTGCGAATGCGTTAAACATTTAATCATTTTTGTATTCTCTTTTTCTCATAAGCTCAAGTAATATGTGCGAAATTTGATCCATATATGTTTCACACTGATCGGCTTTAATAAACGATTATTTATTTATGTTTAAACAGTTGACGTTTATGTGACATTCATTGCACTTTCGTTTCATGTATCCAGCTATCAATTGGTAGCCGCTCAACTGCATTAACTTTGGCCTTTAGTTATTCATATAAATTAGTTATTGAAATACAAAACAATGTATAGAACAAGTCTGCTAACTTGTTCATGCTGATGCAAATTTATTATACCCACTACCGCCTAAGAAGTTATAATTGCTTTGTCATAACCTTTGCCCCAGAGATCCCACAGAGTATATATCTATTCTTGATTAGCATCAAATTTTGAATCACATTAACCATTCCAGGGTGTCCATCTGTCCGCCTTTTCGCTTGTGCTACTCTCTGTTTTTATAACGTCTGCGGTAAACATGATCAAGTTATTGGCTTCAAATTTAACAAAGAGTTGCCATTGAAAATGGGGCCAATCGATCGAAGGACACGCCTACCATGTACCGCGTAAACTGTGAATACCTCTGTTTTCAAAGCACGTTACTAACAGATTACAGCAGATAAAACTATAAAAATTTTCGCTAGTGTTCTATGGCCGATCATATAGCATCTGTAGAAGAATCGAAAACATCGACCACGTGTACCCAATATTATAGCATATTAATGTTTTATTCTTTTTTTTTTTTTGACAAATCCTTTGCAATTCCCAGAAGTAACCTTTAAAGACCTTCTGAAACGCAATCGAGCAAACCGCACCTGGATCCTTCGTATACTCGCAACATTCTCACGGTACACTTCACAAATGTTTTGGCATGTTCTTGCATGTGTTAACTTTTTTACAATAAGAAAGCATCACATAGTGTCTTTCTCCAGATATTGCACTCATTCTCAAATCAATATAACTTTTTACACGAGCAAAGACGTAGATGGCTATCTTCAGAAACAATGTAACTTGGAATGTCACCTTCTAAACGCATGTTCGTTTGAGACAAGCATGCAATTTTTGCCTGATCTATACGAATCAACACCATCTAGTGACAAGTTTACTTACATGACCCGCTATAATATACGATGATGATACGATGTGAACTTTCTTCTACATAACATAACCGTTAGACATTTAGCATTATTGTGCTATGCAGTGTATGCAGGCGCTAATCATGGAAAGCTCAAAATTGCATTTTCCACCTTCATTACGTTCATTTGCTTTCGTTACTTGCCAGGCAAAATAAGGAGACCTGCCAGGCAAAATAGGGTGACATAGTGTGGAAGTGGAAAAAATCATACGTTAGTCCAGGAGAGCCATCCACATCGACACTGAAACGAAATATTTATGGCCATAACAGGTTGCTGCGCATAAGGTGGGATCAGTAAGGCGTAGAGTACTACGAGCTATTAAAACCGAATGGAACGGTCACTGCAAATGCCTATCGACCTCAATTGAACAAATTGGAAAATGTATTGTTCCACGAAAGACCAGCAACAGCTTGTAAAATGGCTACTGAATGACTGAATGGCTAATGAATTGACGGAAAATGCCATGTCGACCATATGTTCTAAAGGTTGTCTAGCACACATTGTTGCAGCTCGAGTGGGAAGTTTTGTCGCATCTAGCCTTCTGATTACCATTCAGCTTACCGTTCAGATCGATGCAGCATGGAATAGTTGAAGAAGTGCGAAAATGGGTCGATGATTGGATCGCTCACAAACCAATATCAGTTCTTTCAATACGGTACGACACGCTACAACAATTTGCAAATGTTGTAGAAAATGATGAAAAATATTTTGATTAATATCTCAACAAATGCTTTATAATAGTAACTTGACATAAAAATCATATCATATCTTTTTGTCCATCAGTCTGTTCGTGCACTATAGTCCCTAGATAAGTAAGCGAAATCTGAAATCTCTTTTTATCTGAAATTTCTTCTTATCGTTCAAAAAGCAGTCAATGGTTTCCCCTACAGTTGGTTAATTACCCTCCTTTTACTTAGATATTCTTTCATAATTCATAGTAAAATAATAATTAATTGAATATTAAAGCATTAAATAATGAAGCATTATATCAATGATACCTTGACGATGCAATTACTGCAAGTTGAATGGCAAACTATGGCAGCTGTGAAGTAAATTTTCTCTAAATTCAATAAAAGAAAGAAAATCATTTATCAGCATCGGTTGCTTATACCTCTTAAGTGGATACTAAGTGGGTAGATATTTCGAAAGTAGATCAAATCTTTACAAGTTGTTCTATGACTATGTTTAACGAAATACGTGTCCGGCTAAATGCATTCCGCCTATATATAGTATGTGTTTGTGTTTCGGTTTTTTATCTTTTCTTTTCTTTTCGTTTCGTTTTTTTTTTTTTTTTTTTTGATTCTAATAAATTTAATGAATTTTCCTTGTAGCAGCACTCACAGACTCTTAACTATTCATTGAGTGATTTCATTCTAAGTCTATTGCTAAATGATGGATGACAAGATATTTGACAGCCGCTCTAATCTCTCTCGCTCTAATCGTAGTTGTCACATTTGTTAATGCTGTTGTCTGAAAATGTGTGGAGAGATTTTTTCTTTATTTTTTTTTTTTGAATTTTTTTTTTTTTTTTTCAGTTCTTCAGGCATCTCCTCATATGTGTATGTAAATAATGCGAACATGTGCTCTTATATTCGAACCGGTTCACCTCCATGTAATAAATGCACATATATAACGCATACAGTTATTTACAAGAACATGAATTATATGTCATTTCTTAATGGCATAATATTCTTTTAGCTTTCAACAATTACAATTATTTAAAAAAAAATCATTTCCTCTTCTCTCTCTCTCGCTCTCATTCTCTCTTAAGTATGTACTTAACTTTATTTGCCTTAACATTTATTTTAATTTTAAACGACTTTTTAGATTTGAATTTTTATTTTACTGCAATTGGAAAGTTCCTGGCATTATTATTATTGATAGCATTGGCTAGCATAATGCAACTCGATATATATTTACATATACATATATTGGTCAGATATTTTCATTTCACAAGTCGTATATGAATTTCATCAGGAACTTTGACAGTCTGATTAATAATAAGAGACAATATCTAAATAAATGACTATCAAGATTATGTACACAGGGTGGGAGAGAGAGAGAGAGAGAGAGAGAGAGAGAGAGAGAGAGAGAGAGAGAGAGAGAGAGTGAGAAATGTAGAGAATTCATAAGTTCTTATTAGTGCGATATCAAAATAACTGATGTAAGCCATTATTGCTTAAGCTAGTTTATAATGAATAACTAAGAAAACAAGTAAGAGCACTACAATCGAGCATAGTCGACCATTGCATACCCTGCGTCACTTTGGCTAATATACTCATTCATTCATTTTCGTGATAAGACATCAAAAATTATGCATTATTTTTTATGTAAAAGCGTACTTTTCATATATTGGGAGATGATCAGTACAGTGCCGTGGTTCATTTTCTTGTCAAGGATTTTATTATTTTTCAATTGCTTCTGTTAAAATAAAACATGAGAGTCCCTATATATAGCGGGGTCCAAAATAGAGGCGCATTTGATCCAAATTTCATTTACATCAAATTGCTCTTACCAACCAATTTTCGCCATAATAAATCAAAAATAGGACATTTTTGCCAAGTAAAGACTTATATTTCGTTGAACCTTTATAGCAGATGGTATCCAAACAATAGATAATACTTGATCTAAATTAGGCAAGGATAGTTTCTATGTCCAATTATTATAATAAATAAATTTTCACCATGAAATATCGAAAATTATAGCCTCTCACCTTATAAAAATTCACTTTCTTTAGAAAGCATTATATGGCATGGGGTCCAAAAACTGGTCCCATCCGATTAAAATTTTTCACACTATTTTAGAATGCCGAAATCCTATTACCTAATGATTTTTCAAGTCAAAGTCTGAAAATTACATTATTTTCCCATATAACGCGTTTTCGAAATAAGGCGTTAGTAGTGGCCGAAAAAGTGGTCCGATTGGTACCATTTTCAACAGCTTTTGTTGTGGGGCGAAAACATGTCAGTTGAGACTGACATGTTTTCAAAATCTTTTTAAATTGAACACAAAAATATATACAAAAACATTCGACGGACAAGTTGACAGACGGAAAGACAAGCTTAGATCGATTCAGAAAGTGATTCTGAATTCTCGTGTAATAAAAGATAGCTGTTACATGCACATCTGTGACACATGTACAATCGATCGACTTTTGATTGCGGCATTTTCCCAATTGTAACGGGCCTTCGCGGTTTTTTGTTCATCTTTGGAACTATTTTTTATAACCTGCTCTTTTCAAATGATTCCAAATTGTCATGTGATTGATGTTTAGTGTCTCCTCATTATTATATTGCTACGTACATAAGTTTCTGTCAGACACTGTCAAAATTAGTATTAAAAAAAATTTTTTTTTTGCTTGTAAATCGTTTTAGAGCAAAATATTGGTGGAAAATAATTTGTTTGTTCTTATTGATGAACTATGTTATTTCAAGTTCGTGCAAAAAAAGACCGCGTAAGAAAAGGTTTGAGTGTTTCTATAGATATGCTTTAAGGCATCTTTAGTGGTTATTCCTGTATTCGACAAATAAGCGGACGAATCTAATATACTTGGACATTTCGATGACTTCGGAGATTGAAAAGTTAACATATAATTAAATTTATCATATTTTCATTAAGAAAAATATTTTATTAAGTGTGATATAAAAATTTTAATTAGAAACAAGAACTTTTGAATTCTAATCAATTAGCACTTAACTCCTTCAAGATACTAACTGAGTGCCTTATAATATATACAATATACTATATACAATATATGTCGTATATAATACTATATAAGTTATTTACTATACATACTTCCTAGTATATATACTAGGTATACAATATACTGTGTATGATATATAGTTTGCGCTCTGCTGTATATACTTCGTACTATATTTTCTGCATATACTATATACATGATATATATATTGTATATTATATACTTACTATATGCACAAGATACTTTACATATTATATATAGTACGCACTATTTATACTATATACTATGTACTACACAAAATTATACACTGTGAGGACGTTTCGGCCCTTTCCTTTGGCTGGGGCAGCTCAACGGCCCAGGGAAGGAAATAAAACACAAGAAAATTTATATTCGCAGGCACTTGGTTCTTCTTTTATTAATTCATTACATTTGGTAAATTTCAGCAGAGTTTATCAATTGTATTCTGTTGTCTTTGTATTCGTTTCCTCTCAATCACTTTTGTTTGTTCGAAGCGCTTGATTCTTCTTTTATTTAACTGATACATTTAGTAAATTCTATCAGAGTTTTATAAATTGTATTCGGTGTTATTGGCTCGAGAGCCTAACATCGACCTTTCGGCTCGAGAGCCAAAACTTAACTTCTCGGCTGGACTGACTGCCTAAAACTAATTTTCTCTATCCTGCGCGTAACCTATACTTACACTATTCTTATTCTATTCTATCCTATCTTAATCTATTCCTATTCTATCTTATGCTATTCCTAATCTATTCCTAATCTCTTTCTATGCTATTTTTTATTCTACCTTACCTTAATTTATTCTTATTCTAGCACTTCGCCCTCCCCAGAGACGGAGAGAGTCCGTGAGGCCAAAACGAGGGCACGATTTTGGGTCCGCACAATACTAAACAAAAGTGACGCCCATGGTGGGGCGGCTCGGGCTCTCCTATTGCATATCATGAGACGAAAGAGACTATAGGTAGAGTAGAGTAGAGAATGGCCCAAGGCTTACAAAATTCTTCGTTCCAACCCGTATTGTCTATATAGTCTATGTAGTATATATATACCATTGTATATATAGGATATTTTATAAAGTGTGATATAAAAATTTTAATTAGAAACAAGAAATTTTGAATTCTAATCAATTAGCACTTAACTCCATTAAGGTACGAATTGACTGAGTGACCGATCGACTGACTGATTGACACATATATTAACCATTCATTAACTATCATTAAGTGACATAACTTATTTTAAGTATTAAATATTAAATGAATAACAACGAGCAACATATCCCCCAATCAAGTAATCAACTATATATATATTTATTATATGCATTAATATTCAAATCTATATGGCGCCCACCGCAAGCATGAATGCATGTATGCATGCATGCATGGTGATCGAAGGTATTATACGATAATTTCGCTTAGATGCCGATATCGCGAACCTATTAATTTCAAAGGGAACACTTATTATAAAAAAAGCAAATTACACGTTTTACGTATGCATAGTGAATTGCATTAAGAATGTGACAACTTGTAGACAGTTTGCAATAAATTAATAGGAAACAGTAGGGCGACAATGACAAATCATGTTGAATGGTAATCGCAAAGTGCAATTGTTAATAAAACTCAAAACGTTTGCGCATGCATTTAAAACATGCGCATAGGAAAGCGCAATTTAATAGCAAATTACAGTCAAATCTAATTAACAATTAAACATAATGACAATGACAAGACAAAGACACGTAAATGACATAAATGGATTTTTTGCATAGCGGGATACGGTAAAGCGAACACTTGCACGCACATTTCTCTATCTCTATCTGTGTCTATGCATGTATGGACGCAAGTGCGTGTGTGTGTGTGCGTGTGTATAAGTAACTGATCTGATAACACATTTATCGCTTATAAATATTAAAAACATATCAAAACAATATGTCCCTGGCAAAGACATTCTGCCTCCGACCACTGCTGACCAGATTACTTTGTATTTATCTTACGTTTATATATATCGCGTTGTGCTACATATTATTTAGCGCGAATGAACAAGATCAACTGCAACACTTCGACGCCAACATTACTGACATTTTGACATTTTCAATTGCGCAAGAACGCGAACTGCCCGCGTATAATATCAATAATTGCGACTCAGTTGTAAATGTAATCACAAAGGCTTTTATGAAAATCTTTTTCTTTTTTTTTTTTTTTTTTATTTCATTGCATGCAAATTTCACTGAATCAACATCAACAAGTAATAAAACGTCAGTTGCATTCAATTTTAACAAGTTTTCCTACATGTCTTAGGTCATTAGATTATTATGGCGCCAGTTCCCATCATGATCTTGGCTTTCGATTGCCGCTGCTCTTTAAAACAAAAAAAACAAAAAAAAAACTAACTAAAAAAATGTTGTAAACGCTTCATGGCGAATCATTGATACCTTTCCGCCTTACAACAATGTATATAAAAAAATATAAATAAAAAAATGTTTACAATTTTGCTAATCGTAGGCATCTCACCGGATCGCCGCAATGGTCGAGACCCTCTTAGATTACTTTCAGCGGTATACGCACCAAGTTTTCGCGCATTAGCTGTTAAGAGTTGTTGCTTGTATGCGTGCATTTATGGGCTAACCACACCCATTTATCCTTTAAGGTCTCAGATAATACGTTCGAAATAACAATTATTCCAAACTGGTGGATTAAGGTTTGCTAAGGGCTGCAAGTTAAAAATTGTTGCACATTGTGGGCGTGTTCATGAGGAGGATGATGTTTATTTTCATATAATTAATTTGTCGCCATTAAAACCTTCATTGCGAAGGACAGATATCAGATGGCCATAAGGACAGACGCACGGATGGTTATTGGAGGATCTGGAAGCTTTTAAAAATTGATCGAATAGGAATACCTACGCATTAGACTTTGATTTTGACTTGCTACGCCATTTTTTGCAGCCATGATGATCAGCAGATGAGATAGACGAACAGACAGACAGGCAAGGATCGGGAGTAGATTTAAAGGATTTTATTGATAAAATGTATTTATGTTTCTTTATATATTTGTAAATGTTGCAAACGAAACGACATGTCTGGTATGACCACGCTTTCAGTGATGGATATGAAAACTTTGCATGAAAAATTGGAAACCTGTACGCACGTGTACATCAAAATCAGAAATGACACTTGTATGTTGCATGTAAGAACTGATATATATACTTGTAGTAGTGCACAGTTTATAGCTAACGTTGCTAATAATGAAATGACTTTAGTGAAGACACAGTGTAACTAGATTTTTCAGAACTTCTTTCATGTACGTGTTTGTATCAAAACTATCCTTTCCTTCGTTGTTAAACATGTAAATAATGTTTTTTACTTATTTATACAAATAGAAACTCACTTACATACCTTATGTTTTGATACATGAGTGGATTAGATGCACTCTCTGCAGATGTTATAGATTTCTTCTACTAACTTACGAAAGACTTCTTTGTAATTCTTTGATATCAAAAACAACATGATAAGAGGATATTTCCATAAGTGAAAGCAAAGCTTTTGAAAGGTTTCTCTCGCTTACCGGAAAAATAAATTCATTGCGTTATTTAGGACAACGCGTGCTACCAAACGTTGTCGGTTTGGTAGAGAAGCAAGTAAGAAAATTATATTTTAATATTACGTTATAACCTTTTACAGCCGTCACCCTTATCTTAAAGAAGGTTGAAAAGAGGAAAAGGACTAAATTGTCTTACTTTAGAATAATGGATCGGCGAGGCTGATCTATTTTCTTTTCGGAATAAAAGGGGAAATTTATATGAATAACAAGCAAAAAAAAACCCGAAAGCACAGTATTTGTTGCATAAACGTGTGTGAGTGGTAGGCGTGCCCTCTGACCGGTTTACGTCATTTTCAAAATCTTTTGCAAATTTGTAAGCGTTATCTTCGTTTTTGTGAACGGGAGAAAGACACTACAAAGCTGGGTAAATGGACAGATGGACAGAAAAACAAAAAGGACATGACTAGATGCTTCCTAAATTTGATACTGGTCATGAGTTCATATGCTTTATAAGATTTCTGAAACTTGGCTCTGAGCATTATAAAGGTTTTGGGATATTGTGTAGGCGCGACCGATTTTGTTCCCTGTTTTCACAGATTCAAAAACATCTGCTCATACTGCCAATGTTTGTGCGAAATTTGAAATCGACAGCTTTATCCTTGTGGCCGGGAGAATGTTTATGAAATAGAAATTATAGAGACGGACAGACGGACATGCTTAGGTCTATTTCAAATTTTGTAACTGGCCAAAAATTTATATACTTTACGGGGTTTGTGAAGATTACTTCTGTGCGTCATAAAGATATCGAAAAAAAATTCAATTCAATATTATATAGTATAGGGATGATCGTACAAATACTACAGCATCAACCGCAGAATATACATAGTTTATGAGTACTGAGCAAAAAACCAGTTTTTTATTCCTCTTGGAAAACTGAAATGTTCTCATGTGGTACTGTAGGCGTGTCTTTCAACCGATTTGGCCCGTTTTCCATACTAGCCTGGGTGCAAGAACTTCTAATGATTCTTCTAAATTTCAAGTCAATAGATTTATTTTTACGGCCAAGAGAATGTTTACAACAGACGGACAGGAGGACACACTTAAATCGATTTAGGAATTGATGCTGATTAAGAATATATACACTTTTTGCAGTGTCTGAAGTTTCCTTTTGGGCGTTGCAAACGTTTTGACAAAATGAATATATCCCTTAAACTTCGCTAATGGGTTCAAGAATACGAAAGTAATTAGTGGATTTTGAAAGCTATGTGTTTGCATATGGATAGTTAAGCCGCCATAAAATTCGATTACAGTGGACTTCAGGAGCTATTAAAAATGTGAAACAACACGTTTCCAGGTTCAAGTGCAACAAATAATGAAAGAATTAACAAACAAACAAATTTGAATTCAAAAGAATTCTCATGCATGTGTCGTAATAGTGGATGCAATTGTGTAGCCGTTAAGAACATGATTTACAAATCGCTTGTCATTTTTATAATCGATAAATTTGTGATAAAATATATTTATAAAACAATTTTATGACTTTATTTACATATATATATATAGATATGTATGTACATGTGTGTGTAAGGGTGCGGGTATGCACATACTCATGCATATACATATATAAGTATATATATATATATATATTTACATTTGTGTACCTGCGTGTGTGTGTGTGTGTGTGTTCGTGTTTCTACGCATATGTATACACACACACCTTTTTCTCTTTTTTTCTTTCAAATTGAAACGCCAAAGTAAAAATGATAAATGTACTCATAAGTTAATAAGAGATGACGGTAAACCACATCATATTAGCACCATCATCAACAATAAGAACAAATTGCTCACCAACGCAATTAATATTTTTCACATATTCATATATGCAATAAATATAACCGATTGTATGACTATTATTAAGGCGGCAGACATCGCCCATTCGTCGCATACAAACAATTTAAATAATAAACTTTACGATTTTTGTCATATTAACGGTCACATTATAATAATTCAATCGGCACGCAAATGACAAATTATGTCTTGAGAACTTTTGCATTCGGTATCAATGGTAATGATATTCATTTTTTTTTTTTGTTGCTTTTTGCAAATTTCGGTTTCTTCTTCTTCTTCGTTTGGTTTTTACCTTGTTTTTTTTTTTTTTCTTTTTTTTTTTTTTTCTTTTTAAAATTGTATTATTGTGAGGAGGACGGCAGGAACGAGTGGGTAGTGCCCCTAAAGATATGTCTGCATTTATAATTTTAGTTAAAAAAAAAAAACATTTTGTAAAATTCTCATAAATAAAATGTCATAAATAATGAGATTTGTCGCTTGAGAAATGCTTGCCAAGACTTTTGATAGATTCGTTAAACTTAACAAGTAAAAACATTATAGTCGACCAAGGTCGACCTTTAGGTACCCTACACCACCAAGCCTAGTAAACTTATTCAAACGCAAAGATCGCACATTATTTTCATGCAAAGGCTTTTCATGAAAGTCCGCTTATTGGCGGATGCCCAAAACATCATCAAATTTAGTAAACTGCATTTACTTCCTAGAAATTCTATTATTTTCAAGTTGTCGTCACAAAAAACCCTAATAAAGGACTTTCTCTCCATATAAGGACTTGCTTTACATGATAACCCTGATACCTGAGAACCCAAATGCTGTACAGTTATGTCAATATTTTCTCCAATCTTCGAAAGAAGTTGGCCTTCAAAGCTTTCCCCAATTCAGCTTGTATCCCTTCAGTCGGGTCAAAACATTGTCCACGGAATGAAGTTTTAAGAGCAGGGCAGTCACATGAGCCTAAATTAGGTGAACAAGGAAGAATATGATGAAATTGTCTTCGTATAAAAGCGTTCCTGGCTCCTAAATCGATTCAGAATTTGATGGTGATCAAGAATACATATACTTTCCGTGGTCTCTGAAGATTCCTTCTTCCCGAGTATACCCCTCATCCTCATGGGTATAACTAGCGTTTACTTATTTCAGTTTTTTGATAGGTTCAATAATTCATTTGTTCATTTCACTTGACTCGAACAGGATACTGCCATTTCTTTAGAGCACAAATTTAAGGACCTACCTAAGGCTTTGAAAGTGAGGCACTACCACGATCTAGGGAAAAAAAGAAAACTTTAAGTTGAATTGATTTTCTTGGCATTCGAAGGTAATGGATGTGACAAACGAAAATTTGTGAATAATTTCGTTTTTTTAAATGAACTTAATTTAACAGATGAAGGGACAGGAACAGCTAAATCATAGGCGCTGAAGACCTGTGGCATAAGGAGTTTGTAGATACCAGAGCACAATTCCTTCCCTTAGGTTCTATCTTTCTTTTTAAAATTTTCTTTACAGATGTCTCAAGGGTTTAGCATCTATGCTTGCCTTGAAGACAATCGTGCAACCTAGAGGTCCTATTTCAAGCCTGAAATGCCAAGTACGAAAGTATATGGTATGGTCCAAGCCATCCCCTTTCGACATGACGAGACCTACCTGCATCTTCAACTATTTAGTGCACTAATTGTAACCTAGAGCAGTCCAACGTTAGTTAACCCTTAAGGTACATATCGTGGATTCCATAAAGTGCACATAGAGGACGTCAGCACATTTAAGTCAAAATTAGTTAGTGTGAAAGGTATCAATTTCTCCAAGGTTTGGAGAACCATGCAAAAAAATGGAAAAAAGTTAAGAAGCTCTAAACTCTTCCCTTTTCTTTATTTAATAAAGTCTGCTACATGGGTAACAAGATGAGAGTCGCAAAGAAGTGAGGAAAGAGAAAGGAATAGAGTATTGTTGGTTGCTCATGAGCAGATAGAAATCTCATAAAAAAATTTAAAAAAAAGTCGGGCTCGAGAAGAGCAGTATACACCTCTTCAATCATGTCATAGAAAGAAAATATGACGATATAAAGTTCTGAACCTTTACAACGTTCCTTAAAATTTCAGCGAAACTATTCTTCTTCTGCTGATGGTGGCCACGTAAAAGCTCAATACGACCAACAATAGCAAGATATCTTTCAACCAAAAATTTCTAATTTCCACAATCCCCGTTTTTTCCATGCTAGTATAGCCCCTAAGCTTTTGTTGGAATTAAAGACAGAGATTTATGTGTCAACGCGTTTTCTCACTATTTTCAAAGTAATAAAAACAAATAATTATTTTCTAAAAGTCATGTAATATCTCATATATAAATTTATTATAGAGAATTTGAAAAACAAAAAGCGTTCTTTAAAACAACAACAACCATACAGAGGGAAAGAAACCTGTTTTCAGGAAAATCGATCTCTACAATAAATAGGAAATTTTGCTTATGCTAACGTAAATAAAAAAAAAGTCGCGAACTTCGAATGTTAATGTTCCCGCCCGGGTTCGAACCGGGGACCTTGTGCGTGTGAAGCACACGTGATAACCACTACACTACGGAAACTATATGGGACCTTATGGATATCTTTTGATAAAAACGAAAGACCTATAACAAATTAAAAATTGCCATAATGTAGCATTTATTGCAAACATATACATGCACTTAAGCATATGCATACACATATGCGTATTAATTACCTATGTAACCTATGTAACTTATCTTAGTCTATTGAAATCATAAAAATCTTTGCCAGCAAGAATACATTTGATGGAACATTTATCTTCTTGCTCTCTTTATACAGTTTAGAAGCATACATTATAAATATTAACGCTTCCACAAAGTTCACTCATGCTTGCGTTATATATAAAATTCGCTTTGCTATGCAGAATATTTTAAACGTGACTATTTAACTGACGTGACCATTTAAAACTTTAAATGTGCTCTTAATTTTTTTACCCTTCACTGAAGGATGAAGAGTGACAACGTTTGTAAATCCCAGAAGGAAGCGCCAGAATACTGCCTTAAGTTTTGTGCTGCCGTTCTCTCGTTCACAAAAATGAAACTAGCGCCTAAAAATTAGCAAAAAAAAAATGAAAATAACCTAAATTTGTCGAAGGTCATGCCTACAACGCCCACTGGTCTATGGAACAAATGATTCGGCGACAACTGAATACAATTTTCTTACTTGTTACTGTCGCGATTCAGCAAGTTGTGGGAAATACTTGTTCTAAATGTAGAATGTAAATTAATATCTTTTACTTAGTAGCATTCATAATTCAAGAGTTCGCCAAAATTTTTGGCCAATGCAACTCAATTGGGTGCTAAAGTCAAGGCGTATCAACGCCCGACCCATTTTAAAAGAATGGTTAATTGCAAACACTTCCATATCCCTAGCATATTTTACGCGGACTTATCGCCCCATGTTTCAAATATGTATTAGTTTTCTTTTCAAAAAGCTTTTCGACGAAGAAAGTTTTTATTACCACTGCCTACAGGAAATATAACCCACGTTTCACTTTTTATAAGCAATTCACTCATTCTTCAGACTGTCTAATAAGACATTGTCAAAATTAAAAAAACAAAAAAAATATTTTTCCTGGGTTCGCGCTAGAAAAGAAAATTCGTGAAAAAATAGGTGAACCGTGTTATTCAAAAATCGAGTAAAAAAATGCGGGGTAAAAAATGTGTTGGGTATAGGTGATAAGTATATTGTCTATGCGGTTTGTGAATATAAATTTGGCTGCCACGTAGATAATATTAATTCGAAACTTTGCATAGAACATATTATCTAAAAGTTTTCCTGTTAATCATTCTGAAACTTAAACTTGCCCTTTCTTTTCTAATGTGACATATGAATTTTTGCTTCAAAATATTTGCATAGTATATCCCTTATACAATCTCGCTAAACTAAAGCCGTCAATCCATATAATTATATACCTCATCTATAGCATCCGTCTTAGGAATCGTGTATCATCTTATGTTTTAAATTTTTAAAAATTGTCTTTTAGACTTTTTATTTAGCTTTTTAAAAGCAGTAAAATTGAATCCTCGCGTTTTCCTTATGATCGATTTTACTTTAGCAGATCTTGTAGGAATACCAAATTATCATATTTCCTTAATCTTTCCCCAAAAATGTAGAACTATGATCAATTAGTAAAGCCTAATCATTTTGATTAATTTCTAATTGAATTTATAGACAATTATTCGCAATGGTCGGTGTCATCTTTTTTATCTATAATAGGTTTTATATAAGCGCAATAACAGGTTTACTGGCGTAATTTTCCATTTTCTGTAGTAAATTACAAAGTAAATTTGAAAATATTTAGACGCTATAAAGTACTTGAAGTATTTGATGTATGTAACCTTTATAGTTAGGAAAATTAATTAACCAAAAAAAAATAAATATTAATTGTAATGAAATCGTTTTTTCTTTAACATACCTTTTTATTTATTTTTGCAAATTTAATAAAGTTTTATATATTCATATATAAAATAATGTTTATCATTGTGAAATAGTTGAAAATTTTATTTCACACTTGCTTAACATGAATAAAATATCACATAATTTAAGTTAATTTGTCGTTTGCACAATGCAGAACAAAATGAAAAATTAGCAAAACCACCCAAGAAGTTTCCGTAGTGTAGTGGTTATCACGTGTGCTTCACACGCACAAGGTCCCCGGTTCGAGCCCGGGCGGGAACAACGACATTCGGAGTTCGTAGTAATTTTTTTAATTACGCTATGCGCATAAACGATACTATGAGGAAAATTTCCTTTTCATTATAATATAAAGATCGGTTTCCCTCAGGACGGGTTTCTTGCTCCGGGCACCTTCGCTGGACCTTCCTTTCCTATGTATTTCGTTAAATCAAATACAAGATTATTTAGCATACATGTTGTTGTTCGAAGCTGATTGCTTGAAAAATATATCGTTTTGGTGAGACGTATCTAGCAGGATTAATAAACACATTTGTTACTGGCAGCGCACCTACCTTCTAATTTTGAGTTTTGAGCTCATCTTACAACAATTTTTTCAAAGGACATATGTTGTATGCAGACAATATTTTTGACTTTATGCCATTTACTATTTATTTCGTAGCATTATTAGAATTCTATTAATTTTTTTATTTACATCGGTCGAATTAATTTATATATGAAAAATCTCAATTCATTAAAGTCTTGCGGAAATTTTTTTATAATTTTAAGAAGAGGTTGGAAAAAATTTTTGTACTTAAGCGAAGTAAAGCCAGTGCAAATAATTTGTCGTCATGTAATCGGACAAACTCATCAGCAATAATCCCTTTGTTTTGTTCTGCAATGGATTACATTTTTATTAGACGGCTTTATCTATCCTAGAGTTATATTTTTTAAGTTTCATGTGCAAAAAATAAAAAAAGAGAATAGAACCAATGTTTCCGCCCGGGTTCGAACCGGGGACCTTGTGCGTGTGAAGCACACGTGATAACCACTACACTACGAAAACCTGCTTAAAGTTAATAGTGCGGCAGCGAATTTGAACAAACTTTACGTTGTCTTTTCATTATCCTTCATCCTATTGTGCCGTGAAGCAATCGTAATATCCATACATTATATTTGGGCTTATCTATGCAGAATAATTTACCAACGTTTTGTTACAATGATAGACTAGACTTAAAACAATCGAATTATTTGATATTTTAATTCTGAATCATTTTCTGAACTCCTCTCAGCCTGGCTTTCCATCCGCCCGTCTGGCACTCTGTTATATATCTATATAATGACGAAATATTTAAGATATTATGATGAAATTTTTATGCCTCACTAGTTTTGCCCAAAAGGACGAACGTTGTTGAATCCATTTTATTAGACCTATATCCATATAAAGACCCATTTCGAGAAAAACGTTACATAAAAACAAATTGGGTTATTTTTGAGATATCTCGACAAAAGTCGCTGAAAAATTGTGCCTCTCCTTACCGCATAAACGTGAATTGTCTTCTTAAAAACCTTCCCATACAAACGTTCATACAAAAAATAACCCTCTGTATGATATTAAAGTTTAACTTTTAATATTTTATAATAAAAAATCGCGCAGTGCAGACGCACTTTCAGGTATAAATTACCTATGAGCTAATTTTCCTCCATATTGATCTATTTTTCGAATTCTTTCGTTATGAAATTTTCATGAAAAGTAAGCTATATAACCGCTGGGAAAAAAAATCGAATTTTTGTTAATTTATTGGGTAAGATTGTGGCAGGGTATTCAACAGTAGGTTTTGTCAATCTTTTCTTTGTTTCAAGTTGTTTTCATTACATTAAGTTGATGGTCATGGTCAACAACTCATGTAGTTTTAAAATCAACATAACAAATGCAACTACACTAAACTATATATGTAAATATCTATGAATAAATGTATGTAAATAACAATATTTAAATATAAAATAGTCTATATATGTAAATATGTATGAATAAATGTATGTAAATAACTATAGTTAAATATAAAATAGTCAAGTAAGTCTGATCACTCCATTCTCTACCCAGCAATTTTTCATTTACTTTCTTAATGAAAAAGCAATAATATATATATATATAATAAATATAGATATAATAATAAATATAGATATATAGAAGATATATATATATATATATATATATATATATAAAAGGGGGTTACAAAGTGTGGACTGACGCAATCCAAATTTAACAGAATCAATTTTTTAGAATAATTAAACACATCTATGAAAAATAGATAGATAGATACATACGTTATACACGCTAGACGGTGTCTTTACATAATAACTAATGAACCTCTGGATGGGGGAGTTGAAAACATAAAGCTCTAAACACTGTTCTAAACCTTGAAACTAAAAAGGGCCGATCTAAAGAGTCGGAAGTTTAATGGAAACGACAAATCCAGGCATAATTGATTTCAGCTATGAAAATAAAAAAATCTGTATTATGGAATCAGTAATGACGTTTAATTTCCTTAAATTATATATTATTTGTGTAATGGATTTTAAATGGCTATTTTAAGTTCAAAATTCCACGATACGAAGATAAAAAAAAAAACCAATGAGTAAAGGGAAGATAACGTAACGATCGGTACATATTTTCAAATTTAGAAAACATGCAGTGGTTAATAATATCGAAGCTTTTAACTCCACATAGAAGTTTAAGTCGACTTACATGGGATGCGTCGTCAAAGTTTTTATTTTTTAATGCATTTGATAGCATTTTGTTTGCATTCGTTGGGATCACAAGGTCGGGAAAACTTGTATATATGTTACTCGACAGTAATTTTACTATCGAAAGTTTTTTCATTCGATGCTATGAAGAGTGCATACTTATTCGACGTCTGTAAACCGTCTACTTGTTATAGCGAGTCCACAAACCACAAACGTCGAGTTTACTCGTTTTACACCAAACACTACCTGAAACACAGTGTATATTAAGTTTCTGCGAGCGGTTGTAACGCGCAGAAGATTTTAGGATGGACTCCCCTGTCGTTATAACAATCGATTTAGAATTATTCTCTGAAGCCCGCCTATCCATCTGTCTCATCTGATGCCTGTCCATGTGTGCTTGTGATATTTAGATGAAATTTGACACACTCACGTGTGTGTGTGTTTTGATCCAAGGACAAACGCTATGGAAAATGCTTCGGATCGGACCACTCACTATATAATGCCTTATCGTCATAAACTCTTATATGAAAAACTGATGTACTTTTCGGAATATAAATCGCTTAGTAATAATATTGGTGTGAAAACTTTGTGTCGGATGGAGCAAGGTTCTGCATTTGCAATAGTTCTTGATGATAATTTCTTCTTCTTCTTCTTCTTCTTGACAACAAATTGCAGTAAAAATGATCCTTCCCGAATTTAGGACAAACAAGTCTACTCTTTGGATCCCAACCCATATAGGGAATCCAATGAAAAGCAAGACTTTTTATGTCAAATAATGAGCATCTGTCTTTAGTAAATCAAGCATAGAGAATTTGGATCATAAAGATCTATTTTTCATATTGCATTTTGAATAATGAAAGGTTTTTCACTTGTTATTAAATAACTGAATAAATATTGTGAAGTTAATTAGTTAGGAAACGGGTTGATAATAGAAAGCAAGTTTTTTAATATATTCAGATAATCTTAATGTGTGAAATATCGCATAGCACACGTGAACGCATTTTGTGCCTTTAACAATCTTGAATTTGTTTATAGAGTATTCTTAATGCACTATAATGATAATACTCTTCGCTAGACACTGCTCACTTACCATGATGTATGATAAATTTAATATATCTGCGTCATGTTGTATGCCTGCAAATATAATTAGTAATCAATTTTAATTAAAATGTAATCACATTTAGTTATGTTAATAAGTATGTAGAATATAAAAAACTAAAAGTCATTCGCATAGTTTCACTATTGTGTTAAATAAAATGTTTCTTCTTCTCGCTAAATCGGGTTTGCGAGAACTCAATGAGTAACTGCTCGTCTCTCTCTCTCTCTCTTTATAGCTGTTATTCAAGCATAAGAGAAAATTAAATATGTTTTTTTCTTTTAAAACATCCTTGGACACCACTACAGTGATATTTGGTTTGGATGTGAAGTGCAAAAATGATTGTCCACCTATCACAACCACGCCCATAGAAGTTGAAAAGCCGATAAGTTACAATATGTACAAGATTTTAAGACGATTTAGCTATGCCTGTCTGTCCATTCGTCCACCAAAAAGTCAAGTAACTGAGAAGCACGACTACTAAGTTGACAGTCCCGGGTTCAATTCTCAGTCCGGTAGACCACTAATTACCTACGGTTGATAGAGTGAGTACTCGATCGGTAAAGACATATCAACAAAGAGGAAAAGGAAGATAGGCTATGTATCCGATCGGTAAGCGGTATGCCTCGACCGTGGGCGATATGCTTTTATTTGTCTACAGAATAAAAGGGAGATAGGCTATATACCCCATCGGTGAGCAGCGTGCCTCTACTGTAGACGGTATGCCTTCATTTGTCTAGAGAGGAAAAGGGACACAAACTGTATACCCGATGGATAAACGGTGTGCCTCTACGGTAAGCGGTATGCCTTTATTTGTCTATCACTTTTTTACTCTCTGTCCTGCTTTTTCACCAACCTTGCGTGACATGCATAGGGAGAATTGCCTGAGTGGAAAGAAAAATATGGTCTTCTTAGTCAAGCAGAAGTTTATTAAAGGACAAAAGCTCTTATAATCCTATCAAAATTAAGTTCACAGCGTACGCAAAAAAAAGTGTAGCTTAAAATTTATAGTACCTTGCGAGACGATTCAATACTGACAGCCCTTGTCCACCTGCCGCTCAGAGTCGCAAAACATCAGCATAATGTAAGTAAGAAAATTATACTCAGTCGTAACCGAATCTATTATACCCATCGCCATTATCATAAAAATGACCAAAAAGAAGGACAAGAACTAAAATTTTTTCTTTTTTTTTCTACTTTATAATATTGGATGGGCGAGGGTGATTTTTTCCAGTTCCAGAATAATAGTGGAAGTTTGCATGATGTTCAGAGTTTTTTTTTGCATAGGCCTGTGAGCATTGTAGGTATGTCGTTTGACAAGTTTGGGTACCTGTCACTTTGTTTTGCAAATTTGTAGGCGGTGTCTTCATTTTTTCGAACTTATGGATCGCAGGCTTCACATTCTTGGGCAGATGGACAGATGGATAGACTGACATGCTTAGTTGCCTTTCAAATTTGAAACTAGCCAAGAATTGAATAGGGTTTTGTAGTGTACTTCTGCGCGTTATAAACCTATTAAAAAAAAAAAGATGTTATTATGATAGGCGTGGTCAACTTTTACAGGTACCACACTATCGAGCATAGAATATACGCTCAAATTTTCGTAGATTTCTCTGCTATAGTATATGAGTAATGAGCAAAAAAATAAATTTTTTTCATCTCTTTTGGAAAACAAAAGCCTTCTCAGTTTACGTGGTACTGTTAGCGTGTGCTTCGACCTATTTGAACCACTTTTAACAGCAACTTACGTGCAAGAACCAAGAATCCCTCTACCGAATTTAAAGTCATAGCTGCACTTTTATTGCCAGTCATTAGGCATTTAAAAGACGGAAGGATGAACACACCTGGCATAATCGATTTAGAATTTCACACTTTGTGGGTTGTCTGAAGGTTCTTGCTGAGTGATGCAAAAGTTTTCTTCATCCTTTGACGATGGGCATAAAAAGAAATGTCCTCGGCTCATAAAAGAAAAATATCGAGCAACTTGCACCAGGTATTGATCTAAAGATATTTACCAAAAAAAAAAAAAAGAAAAAAAAAGAAAAAGAGGTCCATCAAGTCGCGATAGAATGATTTTTATATATTTTGGGTTCTTCTGGAGGGCGGGGCTGGCACATCAGAGAAAACGTATATGACTTTCGTATTCGAAGCGTTTAGAATGCTTTTAACCTTTGAAAATCAATTATAAACTTTGAAAAAATATATATATATTTTATAGAGAAGCGCTACATTTCTCTGCCCATTGTCTAGAGCGAGACTTAATAAATACAATAAAAGATAAGAATAATTTTTGCTATTGTTTAGTTTTTCCATTATTCTCAACGGGAGTAGTTCGCGTTTGGAAATTTTATTACATTTATTGAATTTGTGTGTGTGTGTGTGTGTGTGCGTTGCGCTTTCTTTGTTTAAAAAATGAGCAGAAATTTAGATGCAATCATATTTGGTGCTAGTAGTTATACGGGTCAATTTGTTATCGAAGAAGCTTTGGAAATTTTAAAAGATTTCCGATGGGGTATCGCTGGAAGAAATGAGGTTATGTTTTCTCTGTTCTTTTCTTTTCTTTTCTTTTCTTTTTTAACATTTTCCTAAATAAGTTAATAAATTTGTTTTCTTGAAATTAATTATGTTACAGAAGAAACTTAAGAGAATGTTAAGCGATATTGAAGCTAAAGTTCAAAAAGATCTAAGTTATATACCGATAATTATAGCTGATGTTAACGATACAAGTTCACTTGAAATTATGGCCAAGCAATGTCGCGTATGAATACATAAAGCGTAAATATTTAATAGAGAGAGAAAAAAATTTTTTAATTAAATTTCATTTAGATTGTATTGAATTGTTGCGGTCCTTATAATATATTGGGCGAACCAGTTGTTAAAGCTTGCATTGATGCCGGTACACATCATGTGGACATTACTGGCGAGCCACAATTCATTGGCAACATGTTACTTAAGTATAATGATTTAGCTAAAGAGAAAGGAGTTTATATCGTATATGCTTGCGGTCTTGAGAGTGTTCCAGCTGAGTTAGGTGTGCTGTTTGCAGAAGAGAATTTTGGAGGTCTCTTTTTGATTTTTTGTTATATTAATTTTGTTTTTTTTATACCCATCACCAAGGGATCAGGGGTGCATTGATTTTGTCGAAACGTGTGCAAAGCACGGAAGGAAGCTTCAGATACCACATAAAGTATATACATGCGATAAAACCATTTGTCCGTCTGTCCGTCTTCTAAATGACTGCTGGCTGGCAGCAAAAAAGAAGCTATCGACTTCAAATTTGATAGAAAGTTGGTGGAAGTTTCTGCAGGCAGATTGGCATCGAAAATGGGCCAGATCGGCCCAATGATGCGCTTGTTTTTCAAGAGGAATAAAAAATTGGCTTTTTGTTTATTACTCACAAGCTACATTAAATAAATCTACGAAAATTTCATTGTATATCCAATAGGCGATGATCTAGTATCTGTACAAAAATGGGAATGATGCCCACTCAATATTATAGTGAATCAAAATTAAATTTTTTTTTTTAGCCCGCTAAAGCAAGCTTGCAAAAGCTTATAAAGTATATAAATTCCTGGCCAGCTTTAAAGTCGGAATGCACTTAAGCATGTCCATCTGTCCGTCTGCCAAACTGTGGAACATCTGCGGTAAACAAAAATGAAGATATCGGCTACAAATTTGGAAAAGAATTTGAAAATGACCCAAACTGGGACAAAGGACACGCCTATGCAACAAAAACTGTAAAAACCTTTGCTTTCCGTGGTTTTTCCTTGTTACTCATAAAGTACAGCACACAAACGAATATAGCAAAAAGTCAGCCACACCCATTTAACATTTTGAATCTTTTTTAGGATAATGGTGATGGGTACAAAAGATGCGATCACAACCGATTATAATTTTCTTATTTATGTCATTTTATGCAGGTATTATAAATTCCATAGAGATGTATATGGATGTAAAGCAAACGCAATCGGGTTCGAAAGCGAGACAAATATTTCACACTGGAACTTGGAACAGTTTGATTTATTCGTTTAAATATGCTTGTGAAATTTTAAAACTAGAGCGACAATTGAACAAAGAAAAATTGCCACCCACTAAACCTAAACTATGGTTAAAGTAAGTGCAAGTGGAAAATTTTTTTAAGCTAAATATTTTCATCTAAACACTTGGATTTTAGACCTTTTCCACACCAAATTGAAACTTCGAATAGATATTATTGTTATTTCCCAGCTACTGATAAATTTGTGATTGAAAGATCGCAACGTTACTTTTATGCTTCGCAGAAGAAGAGGCCAATACAATTTCAATCTTATATTGGCTTTGGGTTCGTTAAAGCAATTTTCGAAATCCTCTGTTTAACGAAACTTTTTAAAATTTTTGCAGATCTTTTTGGTTGGCCTTACTATGGCCATTTTATGTTATTTTGCTCTTAATATTGAGTCAATTTACTTGGTCACGTAAAGCGTTGTTAAGAAGCCCTCACATATTCTCCTTCGGTCTTGTATCAGTGGAGAAGCCATTGGAAAGCGTTCAGAATACTATAGAATTTGCAATGACATTGAAAGCTAAGGGACGGTATCGCGAAATACCGGATTTTGTAAAACCTAAAAAAGAACTTGTCGTCCGCGTCTCTGGGAAAAATCCAATTTACGGTGTGACTAGCAATGCTATGCTCATATGTGCGAAAACTATATTAAATGAAAGCTCGAAAATGCCGGATAAGTAAGTAAATGACATCTTGAGCAATATTCAAAACTTAAGTGTTTTTCTTTTTTTTTTCTTTCTTTCCCCTTTTCCTATTAATTACAGGGGCGGAGTTTTGTCTCCTGCTTCTGCTTTTGCTAAAACGCAAATTATCGAAGAGATTAAAGGCACTAAGTATGGTTTAAAGTTTGATGTAATAAAAACATGATTTCTTACAAATAAAACAAAAAAAAATATAAGAAGAAGAAGAAGAAGAAGAAGAAAATTCCCGAAATTTATTTAAGATTAAGTTTATACGAAAATCATAATTTAATGATTGCGTTGCGGTAAGTGCAGTGGCGCCAATATTTGCTTAAACATCAGCTTTCATTTATCATGTTAGGTAAACGATTAATGCCACCGTTGTGTTGATAAAACACCGGTTCCACTTGTCAATTATATATATATATATATATATATATATATATATATATAGAGTTATATATAGAGTTTAATACAAGACTGGTTGGTCTTCGCGCTCTAAACATTTGAAAACATTTTTATATATCATGATTTATTTCAAATGAGTGACTGGTGATTTCTAGTCTGTCGTACAAAAATGATGATGATATGATTAAAGTTGATGTATGGAGTCGTTTTAAATGGGAAAAGATTAACGTACAAATTATCAAAAGAAAAAAAATGCAAAAGTGAGAAAGTTATAATCAGCGCAAGACGACTCATTGATACCCATCGCATTGCAAAATATTTTCGCCAAATAACATAGCGGGATTTTATTTTAAGTTATATGACTATTTGTAGACTAACCACGCCCATTTGTTCACTAAAAGTGTAGGCTGGCAATACCCATGGGCTCACTAGGACTTAAACGGTCTTAAGTTTTCAAAATTAGAAGCAGGCTGACCACGCCCCCTTGTTCACTAAAACATTTAAGAGTTAAACAATTTTGAAGTTTCAAAGTTATTTGAAGGCTGATTACGTTCATTGACCCACTAGGAGTTAAATGCGTCTTAAAGTTTTAAAATTAGGTGCAGGCTGACCATGCCCATTTTTTCACTAAAGCATTGTATGAGTTAAATATTTTTAAAGATTTTAAGTTAGGTGCAGCCTGACCATACCCATGGGCTCACTAGAAGTTAAATGGTCTTAGAGTTTTAAAATTAGATATGAACTGACCATGCCCATTTGTTCACTACAGCATTTAAGAGTTAAACAATTTTAAAATTTCAAAATTAGGTGCAGTCTGACCCATGGACTCACTAACAGTTAAACAATTTTAAAGTTTTAAAATTAGGTGCAGGCCGACCATGCCCATTTGTTCAATGAAGCATTGAGGAGTTAAATATTTTTAACATTTTACAATTAGGTATTAGGTCCCAAGTTTTAAATCAACATCTGTTAGAAATTGCCTGCTCGGGCGTGGTAGGGTTTTGTCAGCATTTCAGGATAGCTTGTCCTTCATTGACTTAACTCTCAAGTATAAAAAATACATCAGCTTCACTATTCTAAGACAACTTTGAATTTGCCAGAGTATTTTAAATTATTAGATCTTCGTTGGTTTCTAATGAGAGGGAGAAACAAAGAGAGGGTGAGAGAGAGAGAGAAAGAGATTCAAGTACTTATTGATAAGAAATGTTGCTTGAGCTCAAGTTTATTCTCTTGCACAAAGTTTCAAAGTCATCATTGTAATTTATATGGGTGGACAGATAGACAGACAGCTAGACTAGCATTGCTAAATTTTTTATTGCATTTAATACTGATTAAGCACATTCGTACAATATTCATATTTCAATATCATATAACTATTTGATAACCGATACACCTTGTGCTGACAATAAAAGCAAAATCATTTATTGCAATTATCGGAAAGTTCCATATGCACGAATTACCATACGATTATTTCTTTTCCCTTAGGCATATATAAAACGCAGATTAAATCAAAACTGAAATGTTAAAGTTTTTTATTATTCTGTACTCTCTTATTATGATTATTAAATCATTAATGATAATAAACTTAAACAGAGAAAACTATTTTGTTGTTGTCACTATTATCTAAAAAGAAATCATTATTATTTAAAAAGAAAAAGTTTTAAAAAAAAGTAAAGAACGAGTCCGTACATTTTTATACAAGTACCATAAGATCATCTAATGGATAAACGGGGACGTTATTATTATTGTACCCCTTATAGTTTGTAAGTAAAGGGTACACCATCCTATCTTTATACCCTACACCACTTGTGGGACAGTAAGTTCGTGTGGATATCTATGCAGCACCCAGAAGGACTTGAAATAGACCGGTCTTTTGTTATACCGATCGATTTGGAATCACTTTTTTTGTGATCGATCTAAGCTTGTCTGTTCGTCGGTCCGGCTAGCTGTTTTTTTCGTTTCAATGTATAGATCGGAATTTTGGAGATATTTTCATAAAATTTTATACAGTCACGTGTTTTGGCCTAAAAACTAAATGGTTCTTGGCGCTTTTCCTACACAAAGCCTTGTCTTAAAAACTCATCATGTGCATAATTATATTGAACGAAAGATAATTAATGGTAGGGTACGTACCCCTGTAGTGTTTTCACTAGCTTTGTTTTGTACTGCGCTCTTTGAATGATTTCATCTGTTTTTAATACCAATTTGCTTGCCGTGGCTTCCAATGTTTTTGTCAAGTGTCGAAACATACGGTAAACATACCCACCGACACACGGGCCAGAGATAATACGGATAGGCGGAGGAACATGCTTAAATCATAAGACAATATAAAATTGGCTCAAGAATATATGAACGAACATATATACGAACTCTGAGGTTTTTTTCTGAGTGTTGCTTACGTTCTAATAAAATGAATGAATGAATCATCCTCTCTGCGGCGGATATGAAAATGTAAAGTTATTATTGTCGGAGAGTATACTACTAATAAAAGAAGAGAATTGAACAAGATTTATATATGAAATCGACCGTGTCGCTCGGTTGCATATTAAGATGGCTGTTAACGTAATAGAACTAATGCTGTCACATTAACAGTCATTTGAGTGTTTACTTTTTCGTTATGTTATGTAATAAGATAATTTGTTAATGACGTGTACATATATATTAAGTATCAAAAGTAAAATATTTAAAAATGTAAAGCACACATACTTTAATAATTCCTGTGGAAGGGATCTTGATCTTGTCTTTCGACTGAATACCATTACGCAATGGTGTAAGTTTCGATGCCTTTCTACAGCGCTGACGTAGATGGGAATGGAACCAAATAATATTTAATTTTTTTATTGAAACTTGAAACTCAGAATAATTTTTTTCTTATTTCAAAAAAAAAAAGCGGTCACAGTTAAATCTTTGAAACTTTCCATTCCTTAGGCCCCAGTTCAATTATCTAAAAATATTCATCCTCCCATCATGTTGAACTAAAATCCTCACAAGCAATTAGAATTTAATCACTTTTGACAATAATAGAGGTACGCATTCGTTTATTCCAACGACGATTAAAATCGTTTAACTTGCTGTTAGATCGCGTGTGGACTCGTTTCACCACAGAATTCAGCTCTATTGGCTTTTACAATATCTTCAACTTTTTCTTTTTTGATTTTTGCGTGCGGAGAATATTAACTGTGTAGTTTCAAATCGAGATTACGGGATTTTTGAATTTCCGTCAGTGTATCGCAATTATTTTGAGGAAATGAGAAAAAAAAGCCCCATCCTTCGACGATAGACTTTTTTTGCTCACTGCTCATAAACTACATTGGCGATCCTACAGTGCACCAATATTATATATAGAACATAGCTATTTCATTTTCTACGATTTGATTTCTAAGGCAAAGTCAATAGATATGGAGGCGATTCATCCAGAGCCGAATAAAATTTTCTTACTTACTTATACGATTCATTCTATTTCGGACTTCTAGTCAGTTCAGCTCCGATACAAGACGAGAGTTCTATCATTTTGCGCACTGTACACATTATAATAACTTAGGAGAGAATACTTCGATTCTAAACTTTTACAATGAATTACATTGTGTTACATTTGGGTGAAGTAAATGGATAAAAAAAAATTCATTGAAAGGACTAGATGGTCTTATCTCACTTAACTAACGAAAATGTTTAGATAATTCAATGAAAATTTGGCTTAGTGTCCCCGCAAGGGATGATGTCTATTGTAATACTATTGGAACAATATTTTTTTACACCGAATGTTTCCGAACTATTGCTTTAATACGCATTCTATTGCATTTTATTAAAATGAGGAAATTTTTCACTTTTCTTATAGATCATGCATGGAAAGCATGCGTGCATAAGGATTCGATCGGATTTCACAGTACTATTTCTTTGAATTTCACAATACTATTTATTACTTTCCTATCTATTTATTTACATGTAAAACTTTTTTTTTTTTTTTATTTTTACGTATATAGACTTTTCTGCATTTTCTTAGAATTTAAGAAATGAGGGAACACGTTTTTAAGGATTGACAATAAGTCTGAACAATTTTAATAATCACCATTAGAACACACGCGTTGCGAAAAATGTTAAAATAAAATGAACAGTGACTATGTATAAGAAGAGCTTTTTTGTTATAAGCTTTTTGAAGTGAAAAGCTTTGAGCTTTCTTTCTTGTACGATTTTAGTATGCATAAGAAATTTCTAAACATTAAGCTACTCACACATGTGTAAGAATGCAAAAATATTTGATCACGCAGCAGTTTTGTTAGAATTTGTAAACACATAAAACAACTTTTATGTGTACGTAGTATGTATTAAAATGGCAATTATCGCTGTGAACACTCGCAGAGAGTTTAGCTCAGTTGGTAAAGACAAATTTGACTGTGCGAGGGATGATGGGTTCGCAACCTCCCTGTTTCCTGCCTAGCCCCCTTTTTAAAATTTTTTTTTTTAAAATATATATTGAAATATTCGAATATTTTTAAAAAAATACTACAAAAAATTACGAAGCCTACCGTTACCTAACCTTTATAAGGCCAAGTCTATTCGGAGACCTCTGGCCTTTATATATAAAATTGAATAAAATAATTAAATTCTATTTTACAAGATATTAGGAACTGTTTTATCTTTAAATAGCAATACATATACTATATGTATTATATATATCCACAACACATATATGTGTACATATATGGATAAGTGAGAATTTTATATATATTCATGTAGAAAAATTAAATATGAGTTTGCTTGATATTAGGAATTATTGTATAGTAAACTATAGTAACTATAGTAAACCATATACTAAATCCAAATATCAATGCAAAGAATGTTGGTATATATAAATATGGATATAAATGCGATAGAATTAAACTCATTTTTATGTAACATTAAGAATTGTTTTAGTTATTTAGTGAATGTATCTTTATTTAAATTTGTCTTAATATAGATATATATATGTGTATATATATATTGTTTAGTGAATATATCTATGTATAAATATATATATATATTTACATATGTCTTTATATACATTGATAAGTTTCTACGTAGATATATATGTATACATGCAGGTGTCCTCCGTTTAACGAACCCCGGTTATACGAAGCTTTTTATACTAATTTATTTAAATCAAGACATAATCTGAGATAATATAATTTAAATTTATATATAATATATTTGCAATGTCTACCATATCTTATCGAGGCCTGTATTGTGTTCCACCGAAGTTGTGTTACAATGTTTGCAAATTATGGGTTTCGTGGTGCATCGAAACCATGCTTCACAAGTACCTTGTTAAGTAAGACACGTATGTATACAATACAATCACCTGTATATATATATATATATATATATGATATATATATATATATAAATGACTTAAGGCATATATGCATACATATAAACAATTAAAAAATGCATTATTTAAGGGGCAAGTGTTCTTCAGATATAAAGAAGATGTGTCCGTCAATTAAGTTCTTCATCAGGACCACAAAGCTTTTTCGGTATTCCCACTCACACATCCTGGAATTGCCTACATATCGTACGACAAACTACAGCGTTCCTTAATCGTTCTGCCGCCTCTGGAATAATTTTCCAGTTGTGATCTTTCCTATCGATGTTTCCATTTTTATGTCAGACGTACACAGGCACTACTCCCTTCCTCCATCCCTTTCTATCTACAATCGTTCCTTATCCACCATCGTGCCCACGCGCTAAGGTGCTAGTCATATACAGAAAAAAAGAGAAAAAAATGATTTATTCAAACCTCTCAAGAGGTTTATGCAAACTCTCTTATATTTAGATATGTCTTGTAAGAGTACACAGAGACTATATTGTTATTTTATCGGGATACATAATATTTGCCATTGTTCGAAATTATGTATTGGAGATACCATAATGTTTTTTTCTTGATAATCGCTTTTAGGTGTAACTCGCTTTCTTACTGTGAAACGCCAACTTGTAAAAATTGCATTTTCTTTTTACACAATGCGTGGTCATGTCGTACACTTTTGTAATGATCAGAAGTAAATTTCAAAGCCCTAAGAACTCTATTTACACTTGATCAAAACTAAATTCTGACTTACCTGAAATGTCCGCTTCGCACTTGCCCATGTCCGTGTGTATTTGCGGAAATATCGCAACTTCAAGTTAGTAAAAAAAAAAGTTAGAAGTTCTTGCAAGCAACGTGGTATTGAAAATGGGAAAAGTCTGTAAAAGAATGACACCCCCGGTACAAGACTAAGTAGGAGCACCTCTATTTTCAAAAAATAAAAAATTTGGGAGTTTATTTTTTTAGTAGTGCAACAGATAAAGAAGAGGAAAGAAAGTGTCTTTATACAAAGACAACAAACTAGGTTGTCACCGCTCACTGTTACCAGATATCGTAATTAAATCTTTTTTGTTTTCTTTTTTGTAGTTTACATCGGATATATATATTAACTTAGAAGTGCGTGAAATAGAGCCATCTTTTGTTGTACCAATCACTTTCTGTATCGATCTAAGCTTGTCTACTCGTCTATCGATCTTGCATCGTTGTGGGCTTGTCTGTCCATCTGTCCCTCTTGTTCTCTTGTATTTAACCTGCAAGTCGCTACTTTTGAAATGTGTTGACGAAATTTATTGCAACATCATGTTTTGGTCCAAGGACGAACGGTATTGAAAATATTTCGGTTTGGACGACTTTTTCGCACTTATTTTGAAAAGCCGTAAATGAATAGTATTAAGCGAAGTAGTATAGAGTAATGGTGAATCGTGTTCTACTATAGTCTTTTTACTTCATGTTTATCATTTAAGATGAAGATGTTGGACACCAAAGATCCGGTCATTGCCGAAAATAATTTCCTCTTACTTGCATTATATTCATTTTAGTAGAACAATTCAACGAATTTGTGTATGCTGAGAAAGATTAGTACCAAGGTTCTTGGAATTTTTGGAAATTTTTCTCAGATAATTTCATGTTTTACCTATTAAGGGCTGATCATTACAATGAAAATGCTTGCAAAGATGGACTAATAGAAAAATGAGAATACGTAAGTCATTTCAAAACCTGAAGCTGATAAAGATTAGGGATACGTTATGATTACTTGAAAGAAATTAAAAATAGTTTTTCTAACCTTTTAATATAAAAAACATTAAAATTTGACCAATAATTAGTCTTGGCATGTGACATACACGAACAGCTTCTGTTGCAATCAAAATAATGTGTAATCATTGTAAATGCTTACTGCGTGTATGCACTGATTAACATTTTCCTGGATTCTTTTCTTATATGTTGACGGGGCAAAGAGCTTTTCTTTCTTTTATTATATCTATTCAAGTTATATAACACCTTTTGCTAGGCTGTTGCCAAACATTGCTAAATATTTCCAATAAGCTATTAACTGGTTTACGAGAAGTCCATCATTTATCAGGCTTTAAGGTGAAACTTAATTCCTATACCCACCATCGAACGATGAGAGCATATTAAGACTGTCATTCCTTTCGTAACCGGTACCGGGGGATTTATATACGATCTCTCTTTTGTATAACAAAATTGTAAAGAAAGATGATTATAAACACTTGTCCTATAGTTTTGAAGAATTGGAATCCGTCGATCATGGTTATGCATGGTGCAGGCAGAAGAACCAGAAGGACACCCCTTTTTAGACACCAGTTAATCACAATTCCGCGAGGAATGTTTACATTTCTATTGCACATTTCCTATAGTGTATAGATAAATCTCTTTTTGCACGGGTAGCGTAGGCATAGCGGAAAAGGAGGCGTGCAAAAAAAGAATATCCATAAATAGCTGTAATAAATCATTTTTCACAATTTTTATTAAAAAAAGTTTATTTTTTGCAGTGTGGAGGAACCGTGTAAAAAAAGTAGACAGACCGTACAAAAAAAGTATTTTATGAAGTAGCGGGAAATTGCTTCTCAAATAAAATAAATAATTAAATTACAAATGGAAACATTTCGAAAATGGAGATATTTTCAAAATTTACGTAATTCAATAGGACTCGGTGTAGTCCAAAACGAGCGCAGAAAAAAAAGAAAATAAAGCGCATAAAAAAACACCGCAAAAAAATACGTTTATCTATAGCTTGTGAAAGTCATGTGTTTCGCATGCTTATTTATTTTATTAGTATAGTCGCACACTTTCTTATCCAGCGTACGTAAAAGGAATTTTTATCTACTGTAAGACGAATGTCTGATAGCCATCACTTCAGATCAACGCATAGGAGCTCCACAGAAGTTTAGCAACTTTAAGCTTGTAAATTGGTCGTCCGTAGATAGCGCTGCACAAGGTTTTGGATCAATTACAGTTTACGGTATTGCGGGTTGAAGTAGAAGCGTTTTCAGGGGACCATTACTCCCATTTTCGCAATGAACTTTTTGAAGAACTTTTGGGTTTTGTTTTTTAATAATGGAAGACGTGCAGATGTCTTCATCAAGATGCTTAAGATATTAAATGAGCTTTTGACTTGTAGCGCCTGGTTAGTTTACTTCGGTCGCTTTCCGTATCGCATTTCTTTAAAAAGGTGGGGGCAAAATGTTCGCATCAAGTTTGAGATCAATGTCTAAGTTGTAGCTCATTACCTTGATATTGAGAAGATGTTTAAGGTTTAATCGTCTCCCTGTTTGCAGTGAATTCTTCAATGGGTAAGAGAGTCTTTTATGATATTTTAAATCATTACGTAGTTTGAATTATATAAGTTGAAGTTTTTACTTTTTTCGCGGACGTGTTTATCTTCTTGTTCGCCTCTTTTTCCTTAAGACAACGTTTATATTCGTAAAAGTTCCGACAAAGGAGAATGGATAGACTTCGAAAGGGCTAGCGGATGGGTTAACAAGATAGAAGAACATGAGTAAATCGGGTTCGTATATACATATATATACATGCATACTACTTATATATGCAATAAGAAGTTTTTTTTTTTCGTCCGGTGAACAAGGACCGTGCAAACGCACAAAAAAAACCGCAGAAGAACAGGTTTGAGTGTAGATCTATATATTCAATGGGAATATTAGTTAACAGTTAGGTCACTTTTATGTTTTTTTTTTTAACCATGAGATCGCTTCGTTAAGTCTGGGATTTTCTGCTATCTATTACTTGACAACAATAAATAGAAATGTATACGGTTTTCCCCGATATAATTAAACACCAATTTGCTCAATCGTTTCATGTATGTGTAATCACTTTCCACAATGCCTTGCCCAATCTCATCAAACAGTTTTCCAAATCTAACCAAATATTTCCCTAGAATTCTGAGGAATACGTTCCGACGAAGACAATTGCAATATTAGTAATAAACTGTTACAGAATATTTCCTAAAACGATTACTGCGTAGTCAGTTATCTCTCGACTTTCTATCCTATTGTTCTGTAGTGCCTTCAAGAACTAGTAATGTTTTTACCAAATTTGAAGCCTATTTCTTAATTCTTTTCCAACAAAAAAACGTTTTCTACCCACACACAGACCCTAGGACACCGACAGACGGCAAGGAGGTGCTGTGGACAACCACATAGGCGCACAAACCTAAATCTAATGAAAATTTGATATTTATCAAGGGAATATAAACTATACAAGGACGTCTGGAGTATATTTTTGTGTGTTACAAGCATCCTGATAACGTGAAAAATAGGTGTGGTCGTCTTTTAAACATATGCCGTAAAAAAAATGGGTGAAGCTCGCAATCAGTAAGTAATTATTAATTTAAATCATACTACAAAGCAAGCTCTCTAAAAGTCATATGAAAAAATGGGCTTGATCGGCCCATAGATAAGCCGAAGATTGATGAAATGATTTGCAAAAGTTATGCAGTGCTTTTAGTAATGATATGCGTCAAAGAAAGAAGAACATCGTTTCCTTAGCTATTTTTTGTTGTTTCTTATTTCGGGGATTTCAAATTTCATCGCTGCTTCAGGTCTATTTATACCTCACATCGCATGTAATGCAAGTAGGTGTGCAACAAAGAGAAAGACTTGTCAAAGATCCACCTTTTATAAGACCGATCGATACCGACCCGTTTTCTGACTTTGTCTGTCCCTCTAACCATTTTGTTTTCTTGTGTGCTAGCTACAGTTTTTAAGATATTTTGATGAAATTTGTTATACCGAAGATTTCTGACTAAAGGACTAAAGGTTTTCTTGTGAGCAATCTACAGTTTTTAAGATATTTTGATGAAATTTGTTATACCGACGACTTCTGACCAAAGGACGAACGTTGCAGGAAATGGATCGGATAGGAAGACTTTTCTGTTCACTTCTCATATAATGCGTCCGTCGTTATGTGAATACCTTTAGACTGGTATAGGGTATTTTATGGCGTGCCGGTGTCCACTATATTGCTTTGAAACTTGCAATGCAATACATATATGTATGTATATGTGTATATGTATACATTTTTTATCCTAAAGTCGCACTACATTTCCTTATGTTCTGATTTTTTTACACAAACATATATACGAGCTGGCTAGCTAGCTAGCTAGGTATACGTAAATAACTATGCTGTTAGGATTCCAAGTTAAAGTAAAGCTTCAAACGGTTATACCGTATAAGTGTGACTCTGTGAAGATATATTCATAAATTTTTAATCTTCTATTATTTATGATTCTGATTGTGCAGATGATCAAAGTACTCTCAACCAAACACACACACACGCAATCTCCTAAATAAATACCGACATTTACAAATGCTTCGAAAGAAAAAAAAAAAAAAAAAAAGAAAAGACACAAGTTCTATACCATATTTAATGCAATCCACACTCTAAGATTAACGACATAAATTTAACTTTAATGTTTTGCAAGCGTTGTGCTTACGCAAGCATGCAAAGTTATATTTATACGCATAAATGCGAGGTGAAGTGTATTAGGTTCAACTTGGTCAAACTTGACTTGGCTTAAGCTTAAGAAAGAGCATAAGATATAATATTCAGAAATTTCATAGCTAAGCTAAGTCTTTGTCTTTGTCATTGCAATAAGGTTCCGTTATTATCGGCCTATCGGATGAAAGATAGTGCATTTTAAAAATTGATCTTCTTAGAGGATTCCAATAGATTTGCTTATTTCCCTGGTGAATAACTAGAGTCAGTGGACTTTGTTATTGGTTATTGCAACTTAGGATGAACCGTATGGGGAATCTATTAGTTGAGATGTCTTCCATTAACACCAGTCTCAAACTAAGTCAAACTATAGAAATTATTTTCTGTACCATTCGTGATATAGAATATATTAAGTATATTGTGCGGGTGTACATAACATACAGAAGGGCTTAAGGTAGACCCACCTTTTATTATGTCCATCGATTCATAATCACTTTCTGATATCTAAGAATAGAACTAAGCTTGTCTATCCGTCTTTCTGTCGTGTCTTCTTGCATTCAACTTACAGGCAGCAATTTTTGAGATATTTTGACATCCGGAATCGGAATACTTTTTCGACCTCTTCATAGAACGCGTTATTATGCCCATCGGTTTAGAAAATAATTCTGCCCTTTTTTTGTATTGTATTAAGGGAGCGACCAAAATCGCGAATTACAATGACATTTTTTTCAACTTGTTTTTAAATTGAACCGTTTTTTAAACAATTCATGTGAAACTTTATTTAGATGACTTTTATGATGAAAATCGACCAGTAAATTCCTTTCGACTTTGAATGAAAAAAGCTTCCCTTTCCTACCGCAATTGTATTCTATTTTCCTAAGGAAAATCTACACTACTACGGTTGCTATAGAATTTACCACTTGAAGGCTGCACTTAAAAGATATCATACAATAACTTTTTGCCTATACGTTGAAGCGCCAGTCCGTCAGCCTTTATTGTGCTTCAGCAATCAGTGAGAACAAATAAGTCGAATAAAAAGCGATACCAGGTGTCTGGATCATGTAAAGCCACAGTATAGGTTTTGGTAAGAAAACAAGTCGTGATATTTTGTATGATCAGGCAGATTGGGCGCGATATTATGCATTTTCTTGAGCTTACGTTATTATATTGCATCTGGCTGCATACCTGAGTATAAGATAAAGAAATAATTTTTCCTAATGAAGAAGAAAAGACAACATCTTAAAGGTATCGAAAACGCACGAGTTTGATTACTTCATCTTTATAAATCCTTTTAGGACGGACTAGCTGGGAAGTTCTGAGTCATACCCTAGCTTTAGACATCCGTTTCTAATGATAACACAGTTCAGCACATTTTATAAAACTTTTATAGCTTCTCTCTTGGTTTATTTATAATACATCTTGGCCGAGCGGAGCAGCGTGTCTACATGCATAGGAGATAGGAGGAAGAAAGAGGGTAAGACTAGTGCCTTCTGCGCGGTAACTTAATGTTAGAGACAAGGTTGACTAATCCTTCTGGCCCCAGCGGAGTGGCGTGTCTACATGCATAGGAGATAGGAGATAGAACGAGAGCAAGGCCAACGTTCTCTGCGCGACAACTTATTGTCAGAGACGAGGTTCACTAATCCTTATTGCCCCAGCGGAACGGCGCGCCTACATGTATTGAAGATAGGCGATAGAAGGAGGACAAGACTAACGCTCTTTGCGCGAGAGCTTATTGTCAGAGACGAGGTTCACTAATCCTTCTTGCCTCAGCGGAACTGCGGGACTACATGTGTAGAAGATAGGAGATAGAAGGAGGGCAAGACTAACGCTCTTTGCGCGACAGCTTTTTGTCCGAGACAAGGTAGACTAATCCTTCTTGCTCCAATGGAACGGCATGCCTACAAGTGTTGAAGATAGCAGATAGAAGGAGGGCAAGACTAAGGTCTTTTGCACTATAACTTATTGTCAGAGACGAAGTTCATTAACCCTTCTGCTTCCAGCAGAACGGATACTTGTATTGAAGAGAGGAGATAGAAGGCGAGCAAGGCTAACGTCCTCTGTGCGACAACTTATTGTCAGAGACGAGGTTCACTAACCCTCTTGTCCCAAATGGAATGACGTGTTTACATGTATAAGAGGTAGGAGGTAGAAAGAGTCCTCTACGCGACAGCTTATTGTCGTAGACGAGTTACACTAATCTTCCTTGCCCTAGCGAAACGACGTGTTTACATGTATAGGAGATACGAAGTAGAAGTAGGGCAAGACTAACACCCTCTGCGCAACAACTTATTGTCCGAGATGAGTTTCAGTTTTTTTCTACACAATTTATGCAAATATATTGAAACCTATATAACCAGAACTCGATTGAATAAATGCAGCAATAGTTTAGTTGACATTTTCCAATATTTTGATCCTAATATCTAAGTACTTAAGTAGATATGCATGTACTTGTCTCCTTTTATTTTATCATTTTATTTTTTTCAAATTCGAAACGCAAAGGCCTTAATTCATTTCGTGATACTTGTTAACAGCTGAAAAGTCTTAAGAATGTGATATTAGCGCATGTTGGCAGATCTACAACTCAATGCAATATTTCTTTTATTTCTTTATTTATTTTTTTATTTTTTAAGTATTCAGGTCATAACTGTACTATATGGTAAGCAAGTAAATACACTCAGGGACAGTTATACGGTTATACTAATGTAATTGTTACAGTTATTGTTATTGTTGTTGTGGCTGTTGTTATTATTGTTACATATATTGAAAGAAAGAAATATTGTTTATTCAAATGAATCCGTTACACATACAAACACATAACATTTATTTGCAATGGCAATGGCAAGATCAGCATCAGTTCAGTTTATTAAGGAGGTGGCGATTCATGATGAGTTAAGCTGTGTTTCGTAACACATACATACGCATGCGTATACTCATGCAAGCGCACATTGACGCCTGGACACATCCATGCACGCACATGAAATTTATGATGTATGTATATGGATGTACGTATACATGTGTGTGTAACTATATATATATATATATATGTTATACATATATATGTGTTATTAGTGAATTCAATTAACCACATTTCAATCAAGTGTATATGTCGGAAATGTCAACGATTCGTTTCGCCACTTACACATGAAACCGAATGACCAAATGCCACATATCTTTGTAATCATCGGTTTAGTACATGATGGGTTAGGAATGAAAATTCTTATGTGAACACATAGCGTATATATATGAATATAAGTATACATCCTTTCCATCCAAAGAAAGAAAAAATTCTATTTGCTTCGATACAGGTAACGCTAACGCTATTGCGTACTTACATATGTAATAAATATCTCGATATTTCTAATATAAACTGACGGTGTGTGTACGCTTGTACGATCGTATTGATATGCTTTTATCTGCATACGAGGTATGTTTAAAAAAAACAAAAGGAGGCTGATTATTTACTTGTTCTTCAATATCTATTTGGTTCTCTCTTTGATATAATAAACTTGTGCGAGGATTTCTTCTAATCCTCGAAGCACTTTGGAGATGCGCTTCTTGGTATGGTGTGGTGGCCTTTATCTCCTTAATTGTGGCAAAAACTCCCTTCTTTCATTGTTTTTTTCAGTTTCAGGGGCAGGAAAAATTCCCCGGGGTCCAAGTACGGTAAATACGATGGCTGAGGCATGATTACAATGTTCTACGGACAAGCAATGACATGTGAGCTGGCGCTTTATCGTGGGCTAAGTGCTCCACAATTTCAAGCTTTTTTCGTATTGCTTCACCCATAGGGTGCAGAGCTACAAGCTAATATTCCTCATTGGCCGTACGAACTTAGTTAGTGAAACCGTCACATTTGACAAAACTTGGTGTGCTTTTTTCATTCTTGGCTCTTCTGGCCGCTTGCATTGGGATGAATGAACTTTGGTTTCGACGTCGTATTCATAAACTCAGATTGCGTCACTAGTTATCATCGTTTCGAACAAATCTGGGTCATCTTTGGCATCCTTCAACCGCTCGTGAGTGACCCTCATGTGACGATTCCTTTGTCCAAAATGTACCACATTCGTAACAAACTTCCTTGCCACACGTATCCAAAAGCTCCGCAAAAAATTGGATGATATGGACCAACCGATATACCGAAATCCTAAGCAACTGCTTTAACAATTACTCTACGATTCTTCATTACAATTTACTTCACTGCTTCAGCGTTTTCAACAGTTGTTGGAACGTCCAGAATGGACATCATCATTAACATCTTCTCGGCCTTCTCTGAAGAGCTTGCACCACTTGTAAACATTTTTCTTTGGTCAAAGCAGACTCGCCCAATGCCACTGCCAACATTTTAAGCACTTAAGTTTGCTTTGCATAGAAAAATTTTATACAAATTCTTTGATCCATTTTTTTCGAAAGCAAGATACTATCGCGCACACCAGCACACACATCTGTCTAATCGTTATATTTGTCAAAAACTCTAATAATGTCAACATTTGTGGACAAACATTGTGGACAAAATAATAAAAAAAACAAGCAACAATATTAAAGTGGGGCAAGGCTGACCATTAAATACCCTACATCGATTCTTCTAGTAAGTTGTTCGCTCTTTTCGATAATAATGCATAAAAAATTGCAGATTATTTTCAAGCAAACCTGTATTTTTCATGAAAGCCTGAATACTGGAGAATGGTCAAAACATCATATGACGTCATCCCAATTTAGAAAAGTTAATTTACTTCCCAAAAAGTTTTATTATATTTCAGTTTTCATCATAGAAAACTAGAAATTCTACTTTCTCTTTATGGGCTTGCTTTTGAGGGCTTGCTTTTCATGATAACTCTTGTATATATTGGGGTCTAAAAAATAGACCTGTGTGAACCAAATTGCCTACCGTTTATTTTTTGGTTCATTTGCTATTGTGGACTAATTTTCACCATAAAATACAAAAAATTAAAACTTTTTCATCAGAAATCTTATATAGAAAGGGGTTCAAGAAATAGACTCAAGCGCTGCAAATTTTGTCCACTTAATTTTAATGCCAAATTACTGTTATGAACAAATTTTCATCATAGAACCCTAATAGTTAGACTTTTTGCCATAGAAAGGTTTGCATTATCTGGCAATACTTATATGCGTTGGTATCCAAAAACTAGACCTATGTTGTCCGAATTCCGCGAAGTTGTTTTGTTTGTTTACTGTTATAAACCAATTTTCACCATAAAGTATTGAAAGTTAGACTTTCCACTACACAAAGATTCAGTATTCATAGGATTATATTAGAAGGGTTTATATGAGAATGGGATTATATGAGAAGGGTTCAAAAAATTACCCCAGCCAAACCAAATTTTGTCCACCAATACCTAAGTACTAATAGCTAGCGAGTTTTGCCGAAAAATTTTGAAAATTGTAATAATTTTCCATGCAACGACTTTTGAAAATAAGGCATTATACGCGGAGTTGTCGAAAACGTGGACTGATCCGAATCATTTTCAGTAGCGTTCGCTCTTGGGTCAAAGCACATCAATTTGACAAATTTTTATCAAAATAATTGCAAAATTATAAGCTGGAGTTTGAACACAAAAACAGACGGACAGACATCAGATGGACACACAACCTTAGATCGGTTCCAACTTGGATTCTGAATCGACTGATATAATAAAAACCTTAAGTTCTCCTAAATATTAGGTACGTCCGCGCGAACTTGATATATCTTGCACCACAAGTGGTGTAGGGTATAATTAAAAAAGTTTAAAAAAAGGTTGTCTATAAATATCCTCAGTTCCAGTGAAATTTGCTTATTGACATTACATTGATCTCACTTTTCTTTCTCTCTCAATTTTCATTCTTTTATATTGAAACAAGGAAAAACATCCTACAGTTACTTATTTAATGACTTTTTAACATAAGGCGTTATATGAATAGGTCGAAAAAGTATACCGATCCGAAACATTTTCATTGGCATTCGTGTCGTGGCAGTGTCAAAGTATCTCAAAAAGTGTGATCTAGATGTTGAACGTAAGAAAACACGACAGAAAGACGGACAGACAAGCTTAGATCTATTCTTAAATTTCAGAAAGTGATTCTAAAGCGATGGACATAAGACAATATCGACCTATCTGAAGTTCTTCTGGCTATTACATACGTCCGCACAAATTTAACATACTCCGCACCACAATTGGTGTAGGGTATAAAAGTGCGAAAATCGCTTGAATGTCAGAAAAGAAATTTCAAAAATCATCTTTTTTTTTTGGACATACCTCGTACATACGCATAAATACATATATATATGTGTACGTGTACGTACGTATATATAAGAAGATAAGCGTACGCACAATCTGATCTATGGGCAGTGAATGCCCATCTGTGGGTTGGCATTAACTTGTGCTATTATTCATATAACAGCAGAGTTTGGCGTTTCATGCTGAGCCATTTGCCTTTTATGAATATTTAATTGGATTAAATGCAAATCTTTCAAATCAACTATATACACAACCACGCACACACAACCGCTCGCCTGAATATGTTCCTATATATTTGTAAATGCGTAACCGGCAGCAGCATCAATACCGAAGCCGTAGATGTAACATACAATATGTTTAGGTTGCTTTAAGTCGTCCCGTAACCATTAGAATGAATTTACTTCCTTTACTTTCTTGCTTTCATAGGTGGGAAAAAAAAAGAAAAAGAAATTGATAAAAACAATCTCATCTAATGAAGCATGTTATGCAACCATTGGCGAGCTCGTAAATTTATTTAAGTTCTTTTACTGAATAAACTCAAATTGAGTGGATGGAATGCGTACTTATTATTATGTATACATATACATATATATATATATATATATACATATGTCTGGAGCGCGTCATAAACATGTGTTTATACATGTGTAGAAAGATGTTAGCGAAATGTTTAAAAGCTTGACATGCTTGTCAATCATTTCAATTGACAGATACGTTGGGGCGTTTTACGCACTTCCGCTAACGTTATATAAAATAATTCTTCTTGTTCTTCTTTTTTTTTCTTTCAACTGTAAATAGATGAGTATAAAATACGTTGTAATTTATTTAAATTTCTTCTTTGGAATCTTCTTGCTACTGATGATGATATTTCATTCATTAAAACTATTGCGCTTGTACACGCATACAATTGTTTATAACCTTTAGAAAAACAAAATGCATTATAGTCGCGAATAGAAAGATTTTTATATTTGTTCATTATAACTAGTCATCTGATATCAAAAGAAAAAAGAAACCTCCTTACTTACCTCAAAGCAGTTAGTAATTATTATGTAACTAAAGCCTTTATTATATAAACTTGGCTTCATCAACATGAGTGCCTCAGTTGACTCACTGCCATTCCAGAACCTCTTTCAATTTTTGAAAGAATACATTTTGTTTTATACCCTACGCGACTGGTCGTGCAAGGGCATATTAAGTTGTGAACTCAGAAGGATTTGGCCCACCATTTATTATACCAATCGATTCAAAACGATTTTCTAAATCCATTTAAGTCTGTCTGTCCATCTGTCCGTGTTGTTTTTTTTGTACCTGCAGCTTGCAATTTTTGATTTTATTATACCTAACGATACAAAACGATTTTCTATATCCATTTAAGCCGGTCTGTCTGTCTATCCTTCTTGTTTTCTTGTACTTGAAGTTTGCAATTTTTGATTTTATTATACCTAACGATACAAAACGATTTTCTATATCCATTTAAGCCGGTCTGTCTGTCTATCCTTCTTGTTTTTTTGTACTTGCAGTTCGTAGTTTTTGATTTTATTATGTCGCTCGATTCAAAAGGATTTTCTAAATCCAGTCAAGCTTGTCTATCCATCTGTCCATCTTGTTTTCTTATACTTGCACCTCGCAATTTTTCAGATATTCTGATGAAATTTGATGCACTGACATCTTTTGGTCTATGGTTTGGATCGATACTCTTTTACGGTAACTTCCCATATAAATCCTTATTTTGGATCGCTTAGGGTATTTATTGACGAGTGCGTAGCTCTCTATAATAGTCTTATTTGTTTATGTTCATTACATTTTCTAATATGATCCCACACGGTAAAAATTAGCAAGAAATAAGGTGCGAGGGTTACAGCATTATCACAGCGTATGAAATGTACGCCCGAACGGTAAATTTTATGTCTTTATTAACAGAGCATTCATGATAGTTCGGGTACATCGGGCAAGGCTGACCATTAAATGTCCTGCACCACATTATCGAACTCTATTCCTATTTTTATTATAGAACACAAAAATTATATATTTTGTTCATATATGAAGGCATATTTTTCATGAACGTGGTTCTGGGGAAGCGGACTCAGAACGCAACCTAATTTTAATCGTTACATAAGGCAGAATCCGAATCCGAAAATAGGCATAGATTTTCCAAATTCAGGTCAGTTTTTTATGAAATTACTATAATATTAAGGATCAATTTCCATCGTCACTTGTTAAAACTGGGACTTTACAAAGATCAATTTTCGTGAAAATCGTTATTAGAGTAAGATACAAAATATAGGCCGAGCTGGTCCAAATTTGGCGCAGTTAAGTGTTTTGTGTTGAATTACTTACCTTTTCGTTGTATGAACTTCAGTTTTCGTTATATGAGGGGTGCTGTAAAAATTGCCCCACCCGGTCCAAAGGTTTCATACCAATTTCGAATACTCAAATACTACTATTTAGCCATTTTTGCTGAGAAATTTTGAAAATTGCAATTTTTTTTCCACATAACAAAGTTTACATGGACAGACATCAGACGGACAGACAGGCTCAGATTAGTTCAAATAATGATTCTGAATTGATCGGTTAAATAAAAGATGGGTCTATCTTAAGCTTTTTTGGGTGTTAGTGGTATAAATATTTTATGTGAAAACATTTTAAAATATTACAGTTGGACAAGGGCATCCGTTAAGTAACTTCACTTACTTTAGAGAAAAGATATTTTATGACTTACAAAGTTTTCAGCTTTAGGAAGATATTTCATTCACTTGGACTCGAAATGACTTTTACCCAATAGCCAATACATTTACGAAGCGTAATGCAAAGAGCGGTTCCCGGCTTTACTTTAAGGGCACTTTATGTTTCGTTTTATGTTATGTTAGATGGGTTTATGTTGTATTGTGTTATGTAGAAAGAGGTATAGTAATCCAAAATTTATCCCAATTCGCCTTTTTAAAATTTGTAATTCACGGTCATTCAGCAAAGCTACTAGGGCTACGTACCAAACGGAAAAAAACTCAACCAAGAAAGCGAATGCGATTAAAAATATCGATGCTAATGTTAAAGCCATTATGCTTGGCCTGCATAATCGATTTGAAAATGGCTTTCGAACTTTTCACTGACCCGCTTACAATTAGCAAAAGTTGATTTTTTGTTTTCTCTAACGTTCGTTATATGCCATGCAGTAGTTGTTGTTTTCCCTCCATTTAATTAATAGAAGCGTGAATAAAGTCACGTAGACATCGATGTTTTGTATAAACAAATCTTTTACGATAGCTGTATTTTTGAATTAATTAAATATTGATAGAATTGCAAAAAAAAACATAATGAACGAAAAACAGGAGCTCCTACGTCACGCGTACAGACCTCCATTTCCCCTTACAAGTTATCAAATTAGTTAATTAATTTTGCAATTTCCCCATTTGATAAGGGATTAATAAATCATTTTTCATAGGATGAAAGGTTATCGCCTTATAATGAAGCGGCTGTCATAATGATTGACTAATTGATTTCATTCAATTACAGATTAATGCTTTTAATCAAGTTCTGACAACACACCAGATTCCCAGCGTAGCCCGCTTATTATGAATTATAAATAAAAAAAAAGTGAAAACACTATAGTGGACCATGGCTCACTATCAACTGTCACCCTACAGAATTTGCACAACATACTTTTAATAGCGTTTGCCCTTGGCCCCAAAACACATCAGTGCATCGACTTTCATTAAAGCTTCGTCAAAGTTGTGACCTATAGACTGCACAAAAGAATTTAAGACGCACATCGACTTTCATGAAAGCTTCTCTGAAATTGTAATCTATAGGTTAAACACAAGAATTTAAGACGGATATCGATTTTGATCAAAGCTTCTCCGAAATTGCAATCTAAAGGTTAAACACAAGAATTTAAGGCGGACAGACGGACAGAAAAGCTGAAATCGATTCAGAAAGGGAACTTAAAATATCCCTATAATAAAAGTCGTGAAGGCTATCAAAATCATTACATTACGATAACTTGCAGCAACAGAGACCCTCAATAATATCGCCAACAACAACAAAGATGATTTTAACGAGTGGCACATTTAACTATTAAAAAAAAATCGATAAAAAAAGGGCCCAACGACTCAATACTGCTTTTGAAGCTACATCTTAGGACAGCAGAAAGCACGCAGGAGACTGGCACCTTAGGCAATCCGTTGGTCTGCTTCCTTGCTGACGATATATAAGATGCTAACAAGGGACTTTCCTGTACGACATAATAATTTTAAAATTGCCAGCAGGTCCACTGGAAAAAGGTGCTTGATGTGACATCACTTTCGCTTCCGATTCTACTACGGAAGTAAGGCGGCGCACACTGGTAGATCCCTTTCTCGTATATGATCTGAAAAACGTTTTCTTGCATTGCCGTGAAAGAGAGCGTGCTCAATAGAGCACGAAAAGATGCTTGCCATTACTTCATGTGTGTGATCCCGCGTTGACGACAAAACGGCACAGTCTCTTCGAGCGAACTGTGTGAAAATTACATTCACGTTGTTGTTAAAAACATTACCAGATCGATAGGAAGGCACGTAAATATTTCTCAAAACTGTATTGTTTTCCCTCTCGGGTGCCGTCATGGCGACATAGAATTCGAAATTTTCCCCAGAGGAGAGATTCATTCACGAAAGCAAAATTCTTAATAAGTTACGTACGTCACCTTTCCCTATATTTACTGCGAATTTGAGAGGCCATCAGGTATCAAAAAATTAAAAAAGAAACATAAAAAATATCAAAGTTTGTAGAATTTCTCGCATTTCCCGTGTAATAAATCTTTTTCCCAAGAATGTAAGTAAAATTTTAGTTAAAACGTGAAAAATAAAATCCCCAAGCTGAGTAATCAAAGGTGACTTTACTTTACTCATTTTGAAGATGTTGAATAAGATATTAAGCTCGTTGATATATATTCGTCTTACCGTCAGACTGACTGGCATGCTTTCAAGTGGCAAAAGAAACAAGTAAAAAAATTATATTCGTCTGTCGCTGAATCTTTTATACCTTCGGTGATTATCTTAAATAAATAAATAAATAAATAAATGGAGTTTGGATACCATATGCTACACTATGAGGTTAATTGTTTCCATTCCAGGTAATGCCAAATCAATGAAAAAAATATGCTGGAAATTTTTTATATATTATTCACGTTTTATAACTTTGTCTCACGTAGTATATAAGAATATAATTTTTTTTTTTTGCTTTTAAAGAGAGCGTTCAGTTTAAGTTTATTAGATTCTGTGGGCGTGTACTTTGGCCGATTTGACCAATTTTTACCTGCTAGAAATTTCAATGTTCTTAGCGAATATGAATGTGATATCAAATATTTTTACATACACACACAATTAAGCACATAGATGGACAGATGGACAGATGGACAAATAAACGGATATTACCCACATCATTTCAGAATTTAATATTGAGTTTTATTTTACACACAGTCTAAAGTCTTGCTTACGTTCACACAGGCTTACTATACTCTTCTTGTAAGTGCATTATATATTTGTACATCTCTAGTATTTAGAATACTCAACCCTTATCCGGAGTCGAAATGTTAAACTAAATGCTGAATTTATTCTTAGTCAGCGAACAAGCTATTTCATCCTTAGTCATGGATCGAGAATATAACAATTCATAAACCTTATAACATCGATGCAGAGAAAAAGCGACCAAAATTTTCATATTTCGTTTTCTGCTTTTATGTACAAATCTTGTAATCGCACTTACATGCAAGGACAAACAGAATGTCAACGTTGCTCGGGATGCGAGTTCGAATCCTGATTGCTTGGTACATTATTTTCAAATTTGCAAAATTTTTTTATACCCTACACCACAAGTAGTACAAGACATATTAAATTAGCGCGGTCGGACCCACCTTTTATTACACCGATCGATTCAGAATCATAATCATTAAGCCTGTCTGTCCGTCTGTGCGTCTGATGTCCGCCCAGGTAAATTTTTGTTCAAGTTACAGGTCGCAATTTTTGAGACATTTTGATGAAATTTGGTAGACCGAGGTATTTTAGCTCATGGACGACACCTATTGGAAATGGTTTGGACCGAACAAGTTGTGCAGGCGCTTCTCGGTTTTTTCTCTCATAATCTGAATTGCTCTAAGCCTGCCTGTCCGTCTGTGCTTCTGATGTCTGCCCATGTAAATTTGTATTCAAGCTACAGAATTTTTGAGACATTTTGATGAAATTTGGCATACTGAGGTATTCTGGCCGATTGAACCATTTTCTAATGGAAATGCTTCGAATCGATTTTGCGACCGCTTTCCGGTTTTTTGAGAAGTCGCTGTATAAGTAATCGTAGGGGAGTATAGGGCATTTCATCGCAAGCCCTGGCTCACTATACTATTTTTAATCGTTTTATATAAATTCAACAAAGTGTATTTACGTTTAGCGTTCATAACGTGATATTATCGTTCAAGTCACATACATTAATGGATCTGTCAATGTACGCTGTTTAATATTTATATATATTATTGTCAATATATATATTGTTGTTTATATATATTATTGTTAGTATATATATATATATCTGTATATTAGTATATGCATAGCATCTTGATGTGAGATATTTTTTACTTAGAGATGCTTCGCGGTATCGTTAGTCATGTTTTTCCAACTTAAGTCAGTCAACCTGTTATTTTCAATGAATTCTTTGAAACGTGGTAGCAATTAAAATAATGGTAATGATTGAAATTCTTTTTCTTCTTCTTGGTTTTTATCGGCAATCGTAATTTCCAATTTTCTATTCTGCTGATTATCCATAAATTCAGGGGTGTGGGAATTAGGATTTTCACCCACACACAATATGAAGCCGTCTTGTTCAAAAACATCTTCTGCCTTCATCTACGAATTGAGAATCGCAGCCATAGTCGTCTGGTGTTCTAGTAAATTATTTTAAATGCAAACGATTCGATTGTAAATAAAATTAAATTAAATCCAATTGCCGTCAGTTTGACCAGATCAGATGACGGTCCGATAATCTGAGAATAAATGGCTTCGTTGGAAACGACATTCTTTAGTTTCGAACCTGGAAACCTGGAAACTGGTTTATCTAATCTTGCTTTAACTGCTCTGTCTACCTCTGCATAGAGCGGATGCTGCAGGATTTTATACATATAATAAGATACTTTCTTCGGGTATTGCTGTATCGGTTTTTTTTTCTGTTTTCACAAACACGAAAGAGCAACAGTTGAGTTTTTGCCATAAGTTCGAAATTTTCCGGTTCATCCGCTTGAAATATCTTTCACACAAGGTCAACCAGTCTAGTCGATGTTTGGACGTTGAAAACTTCACTATTGCCTCGTATAGAGTGTCCTCGGTCAGTGACGTTTCTCGATTTTTCGATAAACTTTTTAATGCTGAACTGATTACTTTCGTCAGTTAGACAGTTAATCAACAATTCAGCGTTTTTCTGTTGAACCAACTGATATAAATAAATCTTGTATCTCACTTTCGTGTTGCTTTTTTTTTGCAAAAAAAAAAAACCGTAACCGGAATCCGGGAACGTGTCAACCCAATCCCGGCCCAATTGAACCGTGCAACCCCCCCCAAACCGAAGGTTTAAAAAAACTAAGCAAACAACGAAAGAAAGAAAGACGCGATTGACTTGTAAACCTCTCATGGCAATTGCTTTTAATGAAAGCTCACTATAAGGTAGTAAATCTTATAATTAATAAATTATAAGTAAATAATTTCCTTATTCGTAATGCTGAATGAATTATTTTGATATGCAATTAGAGAGAGAGCAAGAGAGAGAGAGCTTGATCAGGTAAACAGCGCTTCGTATTTGAATTGATGCTCGGTTTTAGTGAAATCAATGCTTATTGACATTAAATTGAGCTCACTTTTGTTTCTCTCTCAATATTCATTCTTTTATATTACATTAAGCAAAAACACTGTACAGTATTCACTCTACACTCTCTACACTCTGCAGTTATTCATGTAACGACTTTTCGAAGTGAGGTGTTATATGAAGAGATCGAAAAAGTAGACCGATCCCAACCATTTTCAATGGCGTTCATCTTTGGATCAAAACACATCAGTGCAGTAAATTTAGCCAGAGTCAAAACATCTTAAAAATTACTGCCAGTAGAATGAAAACGAGAAAATAATATGGACAATCGAACAAACGGTCAGATAAGCTTAGAGTTATCTCAAGACTTTCTGGGGGTTACATAAGCCCGTGCAAACGGAACATCCATTTGTAACAAAAAGTGGTGGAAGGAAGGTATAACGTAATGTCTTCTGTTCACAAGTTTTCTTAGCGCGACCATAGAGAAAACCTCGGGAAGCATATTTACTTTGTGAATTTTATTTATTAATTTATACTCCTATCATCATAGAAATCTTATCAATAGAGATATAGTAGATGGGTTAGAATAGCACGATATTTACTATTGGATCTTCGGAAGTTCTTGGATGAATCCATACGGAGTATTACTATTCTGAAGGCAAGCAAAGACAAACTTGTACCATCTCCTTCAGCGATTCCGGGCCTAATCACGACGTCGGCTGATGGCATTATGTTTCGCGAGAATTCTAGTTATTTCAATGTTCCGGTGAGAGAGTTTTGGTGCACTACTGCAAAGCTTTCAATGCGACCATAAGAAGAAACCTCGAGGTCCCCAAACTCGTTAGATGGATTGACATACTAACTGAGAAGCATTTCTAAATTCATTGCTTTCTATCATCTACAAGCTTTCTAAGAGGCGAAAGCACACTTGCCTAGGCCGAAGCGATCCTCTTCTGAAGAACGAAGTTTTCTCCATTAATAAATGAATGGGTATGACTACGCGCTATCGACATAAATTCTTGTTTTCCGGCGATGTTGCAAGCAATTGAAAAGTACATGACATACAACAGAAAAAGATAACTAATTTCTCTGCCTTTTTATTGAGACCAAAAGCAAACACAAAAGAAACAACGAAATTAAAAATTCGATGCATTTCCAATATAAAACAATAAGAATTAAGACAGAGAAAAAAGTGAGCTCAATGAAGAAATTACCCTGAAACTAATCTTCAGTGCTAGTATGCAGTGTACTTTACATAATCAAACGCTCTTTCTCACTCTCTCTAATTGTAGGTGAGAAGATTGATTACCATTAAGAATAAAGAATTTATTTACTTACAGCTCTCACTAATTATAGGAATTATTATTTTATACCGAACCTTCATTGAAAGCAGTCGTCATGACAAGTGTACGAGTCAGTCGCGCTTTCCTTATTTTCGTTGTTTGCATAAATTTTATAAAATGTACGATCAGCGCCGACTGCAATGATCATTTACGAACGTGTTACTCGGACGTATGGAGCGACATACGATATGAAAAATCAGTAGATATCAATAAAGCTATGGATTTTTATAAAGAAATTGAAAGCGAGATACAGCATTTAAACCAATTGAGTAATAATGTGCGTCGTTTTATTCAACAAAAGAACGCTGAGATGTTAAGCAATTCTCTAACTGGCGAAGGTAATGACATTAGTTCAGCAGTAAAAACTTTGTCGAAAAATCAGGAAATATCGCTAACTGAGGACATTCTATACGAGGCGATAAATGAAGTCTTCAATGCCCAAACACCCAGTAAACTGGTTGACCTGATATGGAAAATATTTGAAGCGAATGAACCGGAAAGCTTCGAGCTTATGGTTAGAACTCAGCTGATGTTGTTTCGCGTTTACGAAGATAGAAAAAAAATTGATCAGCAATATCCGAAGAAAATAGCTTATTATATCTATAAAATCCTGAAGCATCCACTCTATGCCGGCTTAGAGAAAGCGCTTAAAGCGAGATTAGAGAAAGCGCTTGCCAGGCTGCCGCTTGCTTATAAAGCTCTGTTATTCGAACCGCTCTTTTGTCTGATGAGCGTCGCGCACAATGAATACATTTACACGGCTCTTGAGGCAAAACTTGATTCGCAAAACCGTTTCCTTTGGGTGTGGTATGAGAAGGATTTCATCGACGATTCTGGACACATTAAAGCTGAGATTATCGAGCCATCAAATGGTAATGCGTTTGATTTTAAAGTCAAATTAACCGGAATAAGATTCAATTTACCGTATCATCGTTTGGATTATCATCAGTTTGCTATAGCCGGTTGGCAAGGATTAGGCGAGGCCGAGAACTATGATTGGGATTTTCAAGTCGTTGAAAACGACGTAATTGTTTTTGAACAAGACGGTTTCACAATGTGTATCGGTGATAACCAAGATACGGAGAGACGTAACGTGTATGGATTCATGGATAACGAGCATACTGCTAAAGATGCTATTTGTCAATGGAAAATTGGAAGTTGTGATCGCCGATAAAAACACGGGGAAAAATAGAATACTTTTTAATCGTTATAAAGTTAACTTAACTGCTTTCACGGTTCCAAGCATTAACAGTTAAAGATATGTGAAGATAAGTTCGTTGAAGTCTTTCTAAGCAACACATGTCATGATGACGTCTCAACCTCTTCGGTAAAGATATCAAAATACGAACACTTAAATATTATTAACATGATACTTATATGAACATATATGGACATTACCTACGTGGTTACTTACTTAGTTTATGTTTAAAAACAAATAACATTTTTTTTTTCAGCGAAATAAAGAAAGATAAGAAAAATACGTAAAACTAATCGTGTTTTATTATTTAGAGTACTTTCCACATACGCCTGGATAGAGTGATATATTAAAATGATTTATTTGCTTTGTTGTGTGCTTGTGGTTATCATTAAGCAAATTTTCCCATGCTACAAAGCACGAGTTCGCAAGTTTGTCCTGCGATAAATACTCTATCATGACTATTATCACAGTTTATGACGCGATGAAGGGATTTTTATTGAATATTTGAGTTGAAAGCTTAAGCTAATTAAGTATTAAAAAAGGATTTAATTTGAATTAAATTTAATTAAATGAAATTTTTTTTACAACATTTTTCATAGGAGTTTATTATGTGTTGCTAGATTTCTCGGAGTCTTAAATTTAAGGAAAGTTTCTTTGTTTGTCCTTAGGCTCTTATTATATAAGAATCAAAAAAGGAAACAACTTATATTGGGCTTGCAAGTGCTTCCTTGAGAGACGTAATAATTCGGATTAAATTCTTTTGTAGTTTTTTTTTGATCTGCTTTAATTAGGACGGTCTGTTCGAGCGTCTTATTAGTAACAGAAACGATCGTAGAGAGAACCTGGACATATATTCTACGAACTCGGTTTTTGAATGTACAGCGCAGTTGCCTTAAAAATTTTATCACTGGCGATCCCTAGAGTTGTGGTAAATGGATTAGAAAGACGCGTTATGTACTATTGGCGGAACTTTCTGGCGCATCTGGATAGTTTATGCCTTCGCACTTTTCTGAGTAGAATCAGAGCCAGACTGGTACTGACGGCTCCAATAATTTTGGGACTGATTACGCCGTCTTATTAATGTATTACATTTTGTGGTAATTCTGGTTATTTCAATAGTTGTGAGGAGGGCACCTTGATACGGAATTGGATATTTTCGTTGCGACCGCTTGCCTGAGCCATAAGAAGGCCAAACTTCTAAACTGATCTCCTCCTTTGGGTGAAATGAAATACCAATTAAAGCATTACTCAATTCATTGCATTCTCTTATCTACTTGTCTCCCAAATGTCATTCCCATCATCGCTGCAGCAATTTTCTTCTGAAGAATGAAAATTTCTCCGTTAATATATGATTATTAAGATACAATATCGTTCCTCGACACTAAGAAGAGCTATGCGAAATTTTCACGTACACATATAGTAAACAGCAAATTCTATTTACTTTTTACGTGAGTCAAAAGCACATCGAAGCTAAGAGACGAAACAATAAGAATTAAGACAGAGAAAAAAGTGAGCTCAATGAACACATTTTACTAAAATTGACTTTCAGTTTTAGTATACAGTGTAGTTTACATTATCAAATGCTGCTTTTCGCTCTCTCTAATTGTATTTGAGAAATTTCGTTAGCGCTAAGAATAACAAGTTATTTGATTTAGAGCTTTACTGACTATAAGATGAATTATTTATATTTTAAATCGAACTTTCATTGAAAGCAGTCGGTATGACAAATACACGAGTCAATCGCGCCTTTATTATTTTCGTAGTTTGCATAAATTTTATAAAATGTACGGTCAGTGCGGACTGCAACGATCAAATACGGATATGCTACTCAGACGTATGGCACGACATAGAATATGAAAAATCAGAAGATACCGATAAGGCTATGGATTTTTATAACAAAATTCAAAGTCAGACACGACATTTAAATCAATTGACTAATAACGTGCGTCGTTTTATTCAAGAAAAAAATGCTAAAACGTTAAGTAAGTCGCTAACTGGCGAAGGTAATGAAATCAGATCAGCAGTGAAAACTTTATCGAAAAATCAAGAAATATCACTAACCGAAGACATTCTGTACTACGCGTTAAATGAAGTTTTCAATGCTCAAACACCCAGTAAATTGGTTGACATTTTGTGGAATATATTTCAAGCGGATGAACCGGAAAGTTTTGAACTTATGTTAAGAGCTCAACTCGTACTGTTCCGCGTTTACGAAGACAGGCAAAAAATTGATCAAGTATACCCGAAGAAAATAGCTTATTATTTTTATAAATTCCTGAAGCATCCACTCTATGCCGGCTTAGACAATGCGCTTAAAGTGAGATTAGATAACGCAATTGCTAGATTACCGAATGATTATAAGGCTCTATTATTCCAACCGGTCTTTTGTCTAATGAATGTTGCATACGAAGAATACATTTACACGGCTATTCAAGCGAAACTTGATCCGGAAAACCGTTTTATATGGGTGTCGCACAAGAAGAAATACATTGACGATGCTGGTCATATTAAAGCTGAGATAATCGAGCCGTCAAATGGTAATGCGCTAGATTTCAAAGTCAAGTTAATCGGAGTAAAATTTAATTTGCCATATCATCGCTTGGACTATCATCAATTTGCTATAGGTGGTTGGCAAGGATACGGACAGCCCGAGAACTATGATTGGGATTTTCAGTTCGTGGACGATGATGTAATTGTTTTTAAACAAGACGGTTTCACGATGTGCGTCGGTGATAATCAAGATACGGAGAGACGCAACGTATATGGATTCATGGATAACGAGCATACTGCTAAAGATGCTATTTGTCAATGGAAAATTGGAACTTGTGATCGCCGATAAAAACTAAGGAAAAATAGAATTCTCTTAATCGTTATAAAATTAATCTAACTGCTTTGACTTGAAGTCTTTCTAAGTGAAACATGTCATGATGACGTCTCAACCTGTTCTATACCGATATCAAAGCATGAACACTTAAATATAATTAACGTAATACGTATGCAGATATATGTAGACATTACATGAGTATTTTTATATATTTACAACGTAATCACATTTTTTTTTGCGATGAAATAGAGATGATAAGATAAGTACGTAAAACTAATTGTGTTTTACTATTTAGAGTGCTTTCGAGATGCACCTGGATGGAGTGATATATTAAAGGATGTTATGATTTTCAATAACAAATTTCTCCCATGAAGCGTCGCGCGGGATCTCACTATTGCCATGCGATAAAAATTTTATCACAACTATTTCACTACTTAATGATGCGATAAAAAAATTGTTATTGATTGTCTTTAAGGACTAAAATGAAGATCCTGAGTTGAAAGTTAAACTAATTAAGTATTGAAAAAGGATTTAAGTGAAATAAATACTTAAACATACTACTAGGAGGGTAAATGAAGTTTTTATTAAAAAAATTTTTAATTTAGATTTTATTGTGTATAGCAATATCTTTCGGAATCTTAAACTTAGGAAAAGTTCCTTTGTTGTTCTTTTTCTTCATTTTATTATTCTGTAAGAATTAAAAGATACCAGAAGTTCGGTTGCGTCATTACTTGAGAGGTGTAATAATTCGGCTTAAGTTCTTTTATGCTTTTGATTGGGTTCACTTTAGTTACGCCCACCTCTTCGAACGTCTTCGTAGTAATAGTAACGATCACAGAGAGAACCTGAAGAAATATTCTAAGAATCCTAAGAATTTGCATATACAGTCCTGTGAACATAGCAATTTTATCACTAGAGTGTAGTCAACCTTATGGAGGTATTATCTTGTTTCTTGATGCTAAGGCAATTAAAATCTATGCGAATTTCCCAAGTACACAAAAATTATATTTACAGAAACAGAAAAAAAAGTGGACTTGATGAACAAATTTCACTGAAAACGATTTTCAGTTTTAGTATGCAGTGTAGTTTACACTATCAAACGCTCATCATCGCTCTCTCTGATTGTATTTGAGAAAATTCGTTAACACTAAGCATAAAAAAATTATTTACTTACAGCTCTTGCTAATTATAAGATTGATTATTTTATACTAAACCTTCCTTGGAAGCAGATGCCATGAGAAGTATACGAGTCAGTCGGGCTTTCCTTATATTCGTTGTTTGCATAAATTTTATAAAATGTACGGTCAGCGCCGACTGCAATGATCATTTACGAACGTGTTACTCGGACGTATGGAGCGACATACGATACGAAAAGTCAGAAGATACCGATAAGGCTTTGGATTTTTATAACAAACTTCAAAGTGAGACACAGCATTTAAATCAATTGACTAATAACGTGCGTAGCTTTATTCAAGAAAAAAATGCTAAAATGTTGACTAAGTCGCTAAGTGGCGAAGGTAATGAAAACAGCTCAGCAGTAAAAACTTTGTCGAAAAATCAGGAAATATCGCTAACCGAGGATATTCTATACGATGCGATAAATGAAGTTTTCAATGCCCAAACACCGAGTAAACTGGTTGACCTGATATGGAAAATATTTGAAGCGAATGAACCGGAAAGCTTCGAGCTTATGTCAAGAGCTCAGGTGATGCTCTTTCGCGTTTACAAAGATAGAAAAACATTCGATCAGCAATATCCGAAGAAAATAGCTTATTATTTCTACAAAATCCTGAAGCATCCACTCTATGCACGCTTGGACAATGCGCTTAGATCGAGATTAGATAACGCAATTGCTAGATTACCGCATGATTATAAGGCTCTATTATTCCAACCGCATTTTTGTCTAATGAATGTTGCATACGACGAATACCTTTGCATTGCTAACGAAGCAAAACTTGATTCGGAAAACCGTTTTATATGGACGTGGCACGAGAAGAAATTCATTGACGACGCTGGTCATATTGAAACTGATATCATTGAGCCGTCAAATGGTAATGCGGTTGATTTTAAAATCAAACTAACCGGAGTAAGAGACAATTTACCATTTCATCGTTTGGACTATCATCAATTTGCTATAGTGTGTTGGCAAGGAACAGGAGAAGCCGAGAACGATGATTGGGATTTTGAATTTGTTGATAAAGATGTACTCGTTTTTCAACAAAACGGTTTCACAATGTGCGTCGGTGATAATTATAATCCGGAGACACGTAACATATATGGATTCATGGATAATGAGCATACAGCTAAAGATGCTATATGTCAATGGAAAATTGGAATTTGCGATCGCCGGTAATAAGCGAAAAAAAAATCTCATCAGTTATTGTATTGTTTTCACGTTTCCAAGAATTTACAGTTGTTTTTAAAAAAAAAACTGTAGAGGTAAGTTCGGTGAAGTAAGTTCGGTGAAGCAACACATGTCGTGATGACGTATCAACCTGTTCTATACAGACGTCAAATAATGAACATTTTAATATAATTAACATGATACGTATACATAGACATTACATAGGTATTTTTATACTTAATTACGGTGAAATAACATTTGTTTTTTTTTAAATTAAATAAAAGTGATATGAAAAATACATTAAAATAATTGTTTATTTTTAAGTGTTTTTTAAAGTGTTCTTTAAGTGTTCTTTAAAGAAGTAGCTGAAGATCTTTTTTTCGGTCTCCAATGATATAAAATTTATTTGTTTCGTTGCGTGACTGTGATTATCATTTGCAAATTTCTCCCACGTTGTCATGCGATACAAATTCTATCATAACTATATCTCCACTTGACAATGCGATGAGAGATCAGAGATATTGAATATTTGACGATTAAAATAAAGATCTTGAGTTGAAAATTAAATGTAATTAGTTTTTAATTTAAATTAATTTTTTAATCAAATTGCTAAAGGTTCAAATGAATTTGTTTTACAAAAGTTTTTAATTGGATTTTATTGTGCATATAATATGTAGCATGATTTTGCGGAAATGTAAATTTAAGAAAAGTTCCTTTGTTCTTCTTTTTCTTCACTTTCGTTTTTTTCACTTTCTTTCTTCTTATTCTATAAGAATTAGAGGAGGAAACAAGTTATGTTGGGCTTGCAGTGATTCCTTCAAAAGTATAATAATTCGACTGCAATTCTTTTGTAGCTTTGACTTGGCCCAACTTCGTTATGCCAATCTGTTCGAACGTCTTGTGTGTAGTGAAAGAAATGATCAGAGGCAGCCTGACGATACATTCCAAGAGTTCCGTTTTTGAACGTATTGTTCTTTGACCATAGAAATCTTACCACTACAGATGTGATAAATGGGTTAGAAAAACACGGCATTTACTATTGGGTCGACTTACCTTCCACAATAGCAGCAAAGCATTGGTATATGCTTACGCCATTATGTTAAAAGCCCTGCCAAAGCGTAAGCGATTCAATCTTGAATAACGAAAACATCTCACTCAATAAATGAGAAGAAGAATTTAAGACAAAGAAAATCAAAGCCGAAAAGGCATTTTTCAAAAAATCACTGCGAGCTGAACACTGAAATCTTAAACCTGTTTCTATGCAGTGTTTTTTATGCGCTTTTTGTTTCTACGATTGTGGTTTTGTTCTGTTGGTAGCATAAATTAGTTCGGTCTGGTTCGGTAAGAGAGATTTTACTTAGTACTGTAGGGTATAAAATAAAACGGTGACTGCTTCATTTAAAAGTACTATTTTGGCCTACGCGTAACTCTGAAATTTTTTACTCTAAAGCGTGCAACAGTTTCTTGGAGCTTTGTGCCAAAATATTGAACTTTACTTTTCCTGATTAAGTTAAACGATAGCGCGGCGAAAACCTTACAAGTGATAAACAGTGAATCCGCTGAAATATCCAAAGGATAAATAATCCTGAAGGAAAGAAGGTGAACCAATAATATCGACAATTGGGCTGAATATCATTGATGGTCCGATTTTAGGGCGTCACCTGGGCGCGGCGTATTAAGCTTTGTTCGAACCAAAGAATCATCTTTAAGGAAATCTACGTCGCATTGATTGTTTCAATTACGCTAACAAAATGGACGGATGGATTCACGCTGTTATCAGTAGACACTATATCTTTCGATTAAAACTGGTTGCAATGGATTACTTATTATTTGCTCGAACGGTGTTTCGATTTTTATGACGCTATCCAAATGTAGGCGAGATAGTTTTTCGAAGTCGGATTTGAAAATCGTCTGAAAAATGGGGAAAGATCGTAACCAATGATTGGATAATACCTTGAATAAAATGCATAATAAAAATTTTTCTGATGACAAAAATATCTTCACCTTTCCAAATTACAAAAATACACTTAGCAGTTACTTATACGTAAAATGTTTTTATACCCTGCACCACTTGTGGTACGGACCATATTAAGTTTGTGTGCATATATACAACAACAAGAAAAACATCGATTCAGAGTTACTTTCTGAAACGATTTAAGCTTGTCTGTCCATCTGTCCTTTATATATTTTTTGTGTTCAACGCAACACTTGAGACATTTTAAAAACATTTGGTCCACGGATGCATTTTGGCCCAAGAACGAACACTATGGGAAATGTCTCGGATGGAAACACTGTTTCAACTAATTCCTGTAGAACGCCTTATTTTGAAAAATGCGTTATATGAAATATTTTATTAAGCAAAAAGTGGACTGTAATATGTGAAGTGCATCGTTTCACAGGCAGTCGAAATAATAAGACACGATTAGTTTTACCTATTTTTTTTTTCATCTTTATTTCACTGTAAAATAAAAAAACGTTATATTGTTTTAAATGCTTATTAAATATAAAAATACTCAGATATCCATATACGTATCATGTTAATTATATTTAAGTGTTCATCAGTATAGAACAGGTTGATATGTCGTCATGACATGTGGTGCTTAGAAAGACTTCATTGTACTTATGTTTATATATATTTTTTTTCAACTCAACTACTAACCTGTTATTTTCAATTAGTTCTTTGAAATGTGAAAGCAATTAAGTTAATTTTGTAACAATTAAAAAGCATTCTGTTTTTCCTTATTTTTTATCGGCGATCACAACTTCCAATTTTCCATTGACAAATAGCATCTTTAGCAGTATGCTCGTTGTCCATGAATCCATACACGTTACGTCTCTCCGTATCTTGATTATCACCGATACACATCGTGAAACCGTCTTGTTCAAAAACAATTACGTCGTGGTCAACAAATTGAAAATCCCAATCATAGTTCTCGGGCTCTCCAAATCCTTGCCAACCGGCTATAGCAAACTGATGATAGTCCAAACGATGATACGGTAAATTGAATCTTATTCCGGTTAACTTGACTCTAAAATCGAACGCATTACCATTTGATGGCTCAATAAGCTCAGCTTTAATATGACCAGTATCGTCGATGAATTTCTTCTCATACCACACCCAAAGGAAACGGTTTTCCGGATCAAGTTTTGCTTGAATAGCCGTGTAAATGTATTCTTCGTATGCAACACTCATTAAACAAAAATGCGGTTGGAATAATAGAGCCTTGTAATCATGCGGTAATCTAGCAATTGCGTTATCTAATCTCGATCTAAGCGCATTGTCCAAGCCGGCGTAGAGTGGATGCTTCAGGATTTTATAGAAATAATAAGTTAGTTTCTTCGGATATTGCTGATCGATTTTTTGTCTGTCTTCGTAAACGCGAAATATCATCAGTTGAGCTCTTAACATAAGTTCCAAACTTTCCGGTTCATTCGCTTGAAATATTTTCCACACCAGGTCAACCAATTCACTAAAAACTCCATCTAATGCATCCTCGGCTACTGATATTTCCTGATTTTTCGACAAAGTTTTCACTGTTGTGTTGCTTTCACTGCCGTCACCAGTTAGAGATTTGCTCAACATTGCGCTGCTGTTTTCATTGCATTTTATTAAATTTATGCAAAGTGTGAAAATGAGAAAAGCGCGATTGACTGGTATACTCCTCATGGCGACTGCCTTCAGTGAATGTTCGGTATAAAATAATATATCGTTTAGCTGGTCAGCTGTAAATATATTATTTATCGTTAAACTTAGTGCTAATCACTCTTCTTACAACTATTCGTAGAAGTATAAAGATAGAGGAAAATAGTGGGTAGGGGTGAGTTTAAAATTGCAAACAACACTAATTACAACTAGAATAAAAGATTAGTTTCATAGAAATTTTACTGACTGGCTGATTATAATGAAATCATATTTAGTTTAGTTCTTTGCCTTCTTTTGTTATAAACAATTTTTAAATTTTCCGAAAAATTCCTTTACCTCTTATTAACGTCTCTTGCTCTTTCTAGAAAACTCCTTTAACTTTTGTTTCTCAATTTTGCTAAGAGGGAAGCAAAATTTTTCGTTTATTTAGCAATTGCGGGTAGCAATTAAGTTCATCATTCCTTTCACGTGTGCGGGATGACCGACTGTATTTGCCAGATTGGGGCTTAGCAATGCCACAGAGGAAGTCGATGACCTAAGCCATGTATTGTTTTTTTTTTTGCGCTAAGGTTTTTTTGTTTGCATCCACTTGCTCCTCTGTCATCTTTCACTAATAGGTTACTATTTATATCCATACCCTAACTGGAGAGGTCGCAGTTTGTCCTAGATTTGCGCTTTCAATGTGAAGATCGGAAAGACTGGCAGCGTTCAACACAATGTTTGCCTTGCGCCCACATAGCTTGGTGCGTCCGCCCTTGTAAAGCTCGTATCGATGCTTTAAGGAACTTAGACAACCGGAATTCAATTATGAAATTTTTGTTTTTAGCTCGCTAAGGTTCTATTGGAAACATTAAAATTATATTTAGAAACTCATATCTTTGCCGCTTGCATTGCATTCCCCTAATATGTTTTAAGTAAAATTTTTAACTTTTCAATATCGCGTTAATTCATTGGCAAATTTACTCAATATATTATTCAATAATATTGATAAGGTTTGGCACTTTTGTATCGGTCTTACTTTTTCCATATGTATACACAAATTTTATATTTTTAAAATTAAATTTTTGTATACCCGTTACCCGTTAGGATGATGGGTATATTCATTTTGTCAAACCGTTTGAAATGCCCAGAAGGAAACTTCAGACACCCCGCAAAGAAACAAGAAGAAAGTCGATTTGATTGTGTCTGTCCGTCCAGTTTTATTGTATTCCATCTATTGGTCGCAATTTTTTGACGAAATTTGACTTTGAAGGAGCCACAGGTCGTTTCACAGTACGTTTCCTTTGTGACGAAGTTTCTTTTAAAATCTTTTGCTACGCCATTCAATATCGATAGCCAAAGAAGCGTTTGCGCCATATTGTATTTCACTGCTCTCAAAAAGATAGTAGTGCAAAGAAGACCGTAGACGAGATTTGCACGGTTTATGGGAGTCCTGCTACGTATCAGAACAGTACGAAATTGATTTAAGAAACTTAGAGTTGGCAATTTTGATTTGAAAGATGAAGACCGCAGCTGCATCTAACTGCAGCGCTGCATATGCAGCTTCTTTTTCAATTTAGGACGGTGTTACCCCTTACGTTTTTCGCAAAAAATGAAACTTTCATTTTTTTCGTTCAGCTAAGTGCAGCAGTGCATTCGGGTAAATGCATTCAGCTAGGTGCAGCGCTGCATTCGGTTAAGTGCAGCGCTGCATTCAGATAAGCATGTAGCGCTGTATCTAGCGATTTCTCCGAAACCAATAAACTCTTGTACCACGTGTTTTGCAGGGTATAACAAAGAGCTATTAAGCAACCAATAGTGAAATTCAGTATGAAGAAGCATTTACTTCCAAATAATAAAATCCTTCTATATCAATTTTGCACTAGTACAAGCTTCTTAGTTTATGAAAATCATAAATGGTGTTGTAGGAAAGGAGCAAATAGAAGACCGCTCGCAAAAACGCGGATAGTCATAACTCATCTCCAAGATATAATAACGATACGTTGACATATTCGTTAGGGTCATGAAAAACTTTTGCTTAATGAATTACTTTTTGAAAGAAATTGTTAAGCCCATGACATAGTTCCGTTAATAAGTGGCGTTAACCGTTTTATTATGCCTATAATTCAAGTTTTGGTAAGGAAGGAGATGTAAATTTTGAAAATTAGACCAAGAGAAAAAAGTGCGACTGGGCTGCACCTAGCCGAATGCAGCGCTGCACTGAGCCGCATGCAGCGCTGCACTTAGCCGAACACAGTGCAGCACTTATCTGAATGCAGCGCTGCATTCTGCTAAGTGCAGCGCTTATAACTGCACTTATAAGGTCTCTGAAGTTTCTCTCTGGGTGTTGCAAACATTTTGACTAAATGAATGTGGAATCGCATATCTGAGAATCTCGATTCGAATCTCTGGATTTTTTATACTTTTTGCTCGTCTATCGTACACGTAATTCAACTCCGACATAAAACGACTCCTGTTTCGATTTAAAAAAAAAAAAAAACACTTGTGTAGATATTTAAAAAAATTTTTTTCCAATCACATTTTCTTTGATTCTTGTTTCTTCAAATTATTTGATTTTTCAAATATTTTTGTCTTTTAATAATTGATTTTCGAGTGCGTTGGTTGTTTTTTCTTGTAAAATTTTCTTTGATCGCATTTTTGCATTGTTGAGAAATGGCTACTAGAAATCCAAGGTTAGTGGATGAAATCGTATGGATTTTGTCGGATACTCGAGAAGGTAAGTGAGAGAAGAAAGTTTATTATTGAGTGCTACGATGGCATTTTCCACCATCAAGAAATTTTGATTGATTTGTGCGCGATAGAGGGATAGACATCTTTTAATTTTTTAATATTTCTACATAAACATTTGAGATATGGTGGCTTATTAAGCAATTATTGGCAAATTCCTCACCGAACTTCAAGCGGGCTTTTATTTTACTTCTCGTTTAGAAAGTGTTAACTTTGTCCCTGAGTTTTTTTAGAGTTTTCGAAGTTTATCGATTACCGATTTTAGTTTCCATAGATTTACATTTTGCTATTTTCAATTAATTTTTGAACTAAACAAGATTTAAATTTGCAGAAATACCGATTGAAGACATCTATAAAGCTGTGAGGAACCGCCCGTCAACCTGGGGATAGCTGAACATCGGAATACGTTAGAATACAAAGGCGCCATAATGAATCAGGATGAAGACGAGGCTGGGCCGAGCGACTGCTATGGCCGTAATCACAAACTAATTTATTATATTATATAATACAAATATAGAAATGACTGTATGTTATGCCGTAGTATGTATATATTAAAACAAATAGGAAATACATGAGAAAAATTGGAACAAAATAAATGTAAAAGTATTAAAAAAAACAACAAATTAACGAGAACAAGGAATCTTTAAATTGAACCGCTGCCAAAGGAAGGAGGGGGGAACGAAGAGATGTTAAGCCTGCACTTAGCAGAATGCAGCGCTGCACTTAGCGGAATGCAGCGCTGCACTTAGCCGAATGCAGCACTGCTATTAGCCGAATGGGGTGCTGCACTTAGCCGATTGCAGCGCTGGACCTAGCGATTTCTCCGGAGCCAGTAGACTCTTGCGCCACGTGTTTTGCAGGGTATAACAAAGAGATATTAAGCAACCAATAGCGACATTTACTGTGAAGGAGCATGTACTTCCAACTTCTAATTTCCAAAGTTGTATTAGTTACACTACTTACCACTGAATTAATTAATTATTTTGGCATTTTTATTGATCAGAGGTCGTAAAATTAGTGCTTGTGTTTTGCATGTGCAGGTTACCAAATAACGTGTTCCGAAACAAAAGCGGCAATAATAAAATCCTTCAATATTAATTTGGCACTAGCACAAACTTCTTAGTTTATGAAAATCATAAATGGAGTTGTAAGAAAGTAGCAAACAGAATCCCGCTCAGAATAAGGCGGATAGTCATAACTCGTCTCCCTTTACCCATTCTGGGTAAAACATAACCCGCTGATATGATCTCGTATTATTATTTATAAGGCAACCAGCAACCCTGACTGGCATAGCATAAATAGCACGAGAAAACTAGCCATAAGAGAAGATCGTGTAGCCTTGCTCTTGAGCTTAGAGCGTTAATAAGAAGATAAAGCGCGATCATGCATTTTTTTTTCTTTGCTCCGACTGTGGTGTGTGGGCGTTTCACCTCCTGACTCCCCGTCGGCCGCATTTTGAATGAATTTAAGAGAAATTTAGGCGAGAAAAGGCGGTCTCATCCTAAGGGAGAGTGTTTAGCGATTATTATGGACACATATCGGGTATTAGAATAATCGCTTTGCATTACGCGAATAAAATCGAGGCTAAGTAAAACAGACAAAGTATTTCAATTGGCAAAAGAAAACGAGCGACACTCTCCGCAATCAAAATTTCTGATAAGGTGGATCCTGGCACTTCTAAGCTGACTCACATATCGGAGATACGTTACAAAGTACTACGTGAAAAAGTTCTCTATGTATGTTCGGTTCCTTAGAATAAACTTTCTATTTCTTTCTTCATTATTTAATCGTAATAGCATTGCGCAATTTAACAAAGAATATTGCTTTAGCGACTTGTTATACATAGAACGAGAAATAACCTATGACTTCTATCTATACATTGGTCGGCCAACTTCCTTACAACTGATGAGGAATTGAAGTACCTATACTTTCGTCAACTAAAGCCGTTCAAGAGACTTCGTCGTTACGTAGCCATTTGAAATTTGCGTCTAACTCTCTTGTAAAAGACCTGAACAATAATTTGTATCTCAACTTTTATTGAAATGGAAAGACTTGGTCTCTTATATGAAATTTAAAAAAATTTTTTGATATTTTCAATTTTCATTTCTCTAACGACGATCACAAATTCCAATCTTCCATTTGCATTCACTCGTTTGCGAGGAATGTTCGTTATCATTGAATCCGTAGACATTCCTTCTCTCGTCATCGTGGTTGGCACCCGAGCACATTATGTAACCGTTTTGTGAGAATACAACCGTATCATCATTCATCAATTGAACGTCCCGTTCATGATGCTGGGGTGGAGCAGTGGATTCCCAACCAGCGATAACATTTCCATTTGATATCACGCGATAATAGTACAGATTGTATTTAACTCCCTTTAAAGTTACTCTTAAATTGGAGAATGCTTGATTCGCGTCATCCACTATCGCGGCTTGAATATGACCCGTATCATCGATAAATAGTTTCTCATGCCAAACCCATATGTAACGGCTATCGGAATTAATTTTGGCTTCTATGGCTGTATATACATATTCCGAATGCGCTGCACTCATTAGACAGAAGTATGAATCAAACAGTAAACTTTTGAAAGCACTTGGCAGTAGATTAACACATTTTTCCATATGATATTTAAGCGTCTCATCGAGTGCCGCATATAAAGAATGATTTATTATTTTATTAAAATAATAACAAACATTTTTGATGTAATCCCCATCCGATGTCTCTTTGCCTTGATGCAACCAAAATAACCTCATCTGAGATCTTAAGGCCAATTCGAAAGACTGCTTATCATTCCTTGGCACAGCATCCCACATACGATCTGCTATCTTTGTAGGTTTTACTTCGTTGTAGACTTCTTCTAGAGCATCGTGAACTATATCTTCAATTAAGGACATTTCATATTTCTTTAGTAGCGTTTCAATAACTTGACGCGATGAATTCAATTGAGATCCATCGTCTGCATTCAATGAGTTTGCGAGAATTTGAGAATTTTTGCTTTTTATACGATGGCGAATAGAGTGCCGTAGTGCGATTATATTTAGAATTTCTTGATCAATCTCGTGAAGTAGATCAGTCGATCGATTGATCTCATCCAAATAATTATCCCGTATGTCGGTATATGATTCCAAATAATGTTGTATTAAGTTCATGTTTGGCAACTGAGCAGTAGACCATACGATAAGCACGACGCCAACCAATAACGCGTTATTGAACCGAGTCGTTGGTGTTCTCATTTTGACTTCTCAGAACGGAATAAATTAATGAATTTCTTCTAATAAAAACAATTATGTTGTAAACAAAGAGTTGATAACACTATAGTGTAATGCAGTTCACCTTTAAATACTCTAAACCATTTCTCTTAATATAGTTATTCACATAACGACTTTTCCAAGTAAAGGTTTTACATGAGTTTTCGTCGAAAAAGTCTTCCGATCCGAACCAATGTTAACAGTGTCCGTCTTTAGGACAAAGAGAGTCAGTGTACCAAATTTCGTCAAAATATCTCAAAAATTGCGGCACAAAAAAAAACCTGGTAAACATATGGACAGACAGACAGACAACCTTAAAAAGATTTAGGAAGTGATGCTGAATCAATCGGCATAACACAAGATCCATCTACTTCAAGTAATTCCGGGTGTTGCGTACGTCCGGACATATTTAATATGCCCTTTCACCAATAGTAGGGTATAATAAATAATATATAAACCTTGTCGGTTTAAGATAATTTATATTAGGAAATGAAAAAATTTTGCATATTTTTGCTTTCCAATATATAAAAAAAACTCAGGAATGGCATAGGTTTGGCACTCCAGTATGATCACGCTAGGATTTATTTTAAAATTAAGAATACATACGCGTATTTTGCAGTGCTGACAGTTGCGTGTGTGCAAAATTTTATTGGATATTTTAGTGCAAAACTGAATTTATATAAATTCGCTTCTGTCGAAATGTATTCTTACGAATTTCCAGTAATCTCGATGCAGTCCATATCACTAGATCGTGGATATTATTTTCAGAATCCTTTTAACTCCTAGTTTCTTTATTTATAAAATCTATTCTTTAAGGCTACGATTAATTACATTTTACTTTGGCAATACTCTCGACTTCTCAACTTTAGTATTCTTGTCCGACGTTCTCGTCTTAATGTTCTCGTACGACTAAACTGCCTTCCGCAAATAGTCTACTTATATACATTTTTACAAGCATGTTATAATCACCTAACTTCATAGCTTCATTTTTAATCCGTTAACCTTTTCTGCCTATCGTTTTCCTCGGCCGACAGCTGTATAACGCACCGCGCATGTGCACCTGGGTTTTTCCCCGTCTGTTTTCCCGCTAAACTTTTTTTGTCGGCCGGCAGCTGCATGACGCGCCGCGAGTATACACTGGGGAATTTATGACTTACGAAAATCAATTAGTTAGCATTGACTTGAGTTGGGATTTTCGTAACAGTATTACAGATTTCTAAGCATTTGTAGATGTCCCCTATATATGATGTTTTATATTAGCTGGATCTTTTTCGACCAAAATTGTGAAAAGAATCGTTCTATTTTAAAGTGTTACCTCAATCAAGACTTGCGCGAAAATTATAGTGAATGGGCGTCATCCAGATCAGCAGGCACCAGCGATTTGTTCGCTGCTACTCCAGAAATCTTGATATCAACGCAAAACCCCTCTCTGGTCGGGCAATGTAAATTATGTAAAAACAATTAATAGCGCTGTAGTTAGGCAAGGCTGAACACTAGATACCCTACACCACTTCGCACCACCAACGCAAAACGTCAACGTGATCCTAATTTAGCAAATTTAGCTTATTTGTCAAAGATTTCATTATTTTTTAGTTGCTTCCGTCATAGCAAATCACAAATTAGGCTTTGTCGCTGTAGAAGAAAGTCTTCCTTTCACGAGTGCCGTTATATAAGGTATTGTTAGTGTTTATATTAAATTATTATTAGGGAGGAGTTTCCACCCAGAAATATTTTTATTAATATTAATACCTTTTTATTATATAAAGTCTCAGTTTTCGTAGGAGAAATTATAGGAGGGGGGAGGGTTCGAAAAACTGCCGCAACCGACGCAAATTTTTCATACTAATTTAGAATGACGAAATACTATTGCTAACTCTAAATACTTTCGATGTTGTTTCTTATAACGACTTATCAAAATGACATGGACAGCGGTCGGAAAAATGCACCGATCCGTCCATTTTCAATCGCGTCAATGTAGCAGATTTCAACCAAATATCGCAAAAATTACGACTTTTAGGTTAAACACAAAGTCGCATGGGTAGACTTCAGATGGACAGACGGTCAGACAAACTTGATGATTCTGAATTGATCGCCACAATAAAAGATGGGCCTAACTCAAATGATCCTGGATGTTGCAACCGTCCGTACAAATTTAATTTACGTAATGATGTAGGATATAATTAAGGAATACCGGTACATCTGATCTTATGACGTTACTGTGGACGTACAAATCAACTAAAAAAAATTTTGAACAGTTCCTATAAGACTTAAAATGTCATCGAAGGTCGTGTCAAGCCATCAGTTTGTCGCAATTGGCTTTCCGGGAGATGCCTTTACTGCTACTGTACCCAGATTGATTGATGATCAAAAGTTTTAGGGAAAACTAGCACATTTGACTGATCTTTTTAAACAGTAAACGTCTTTTACCCGCTCGGTTTAGCGGAGTGTGGCTACTAAACATTCAGGAAAGCTTGTACCGATACAAGCAATGCATACAACGCAATAATTTGGCTCCAGTATGCGTGATTGTCATTATCATGTAACATGAGAGAAGAATGTAGAGTTGCAGCTTAGGTAATCACCAATAGGTGATGTCGCCAGAAGGCTTTACATTGCAACAGTTTTTTTTTATCTTAGAGAATAACTTGTGTATTTAATTCCTAAGAATAGTAAAAACTCTGATTTCCTCGGTTAATTATATTACAGTAGCATTCCCCGATTACTCTCGGAACTTGTTGTAAGTAGAAGGAGATATAATCCATAACTATTTGTCTACATCTTGGCCTAATGTTACTTTTCGTAAACAGTGATGAGATGAACTATCTTTACGTTCGTAAACTAAACCCATTGAAAGGTCCGCGTGGTTCCGTAGTTGCCAAAGAAATGTGTGAACTTAAAGCATATATCATAACTTTTATTGAAAATATAAAAAGATTTGATCTTATACAAGGAATATTTTTCATTTGTATTCATTAACGACGATCACAAGATCCAATCTTCCACTGGCAGACACTCGTTTGAGAGGAATGCTGGTTATCTTTGAATCCGTAGACGTTCCGCCTCTCATGATCGTGATTGACACCCGAGCACATTATGTAACCGTCTTGTGAGAATACAATTGTATCGTCATTCACCATTTGAACGTCCCATTCATGGTGCTGGGGTGGGGCGTTGGAATCCCAAGCAGCGATAATATTTCCACTTGACACTGTGCGATAATAGTAGACATTAAATTTGGTTCCCCTTAAAGTGACTCTTAAATTGGCGAGTAATTGATTTGGATCATTCACTACTGCGGCTTTAATATGACCCGAGTCATCGATAAATCGTTTCTCATGCCAAACCCATATGCGACGACTACCGGAATCAGGTCTAGCACCCAAAGCCGTATACACATATTCAGAATGCGCTACATTCATTAGACAGAATTTTGAATCAGATAGTAAACTTTGGAAAGCACTCGGTAGTAGCTTTAAAGACTTTTCTATGCGGGATCTAAGCGACTCATCAATTGTCGCATATAAAGGATTATTTATAATTTTATTAAAATAATAACTAACTTTATTAAAGTAATCCTTATCGGCCGCGCCCTTGCCTTGATGTAACCAAAATAATGCCAACTGAGATCGTACGGTCAATTCAAAAGATTGCTTATCATTCAGTTGCACAGCATACCATATACGATCCACTAGATTTGCAGGGTTTACCTCATTGTAAACTTCTACTAGGGCATCGTGAACTATATCTTCACTTAAAGGAATTTCATATTTCTTTAATAGCGTTTCAACTACTTGACGCGCTGAATTCAACTGAGAGTCATCGTGACCATTCAACGCGTTAGCGAGAATTTGGGAAGCTTTACTCCTTATATGACGGCGAACAGTATGTCGCAGTTCCATTAAATTTTGAATTTCCCGATCAATCTCGCGAAACAAGGCGGTCGAATCATTGATGTCGCCCAAATAACTGCTACGTATATTGTTGTATGAATCCAGATAATGTTGTATTAATTTAATATTTGGTGGGTCAGCGTTAGAGCATACGATGAACCCGACGCAAACTAATACCGTGTAAATGAACCGAGTCGATGTTGTTTTCATTTTGAGTTCTCAAAACGGACTGAATGATTAAAATATGAATTAAATATAAAAACCCTTTGGTGAGAGATAATATTTCTTAGGAAATTAAAAAATTATGGAATTTTATAAAATATTTTTTAGTAATGAAATCTTATCAGTTTCTCATTTCTTATATATATGTAATAATGAAAACTCAGGAATTGCGAATATTTGGCACTTCGGTAGGACCGTCCTAGGACCTGTCATACTTTACAATACTTATGATATAAAAGTATATTAAGTTTGTGCGGATGTATGTAACATCTAGAAGGACCTACGATAAGCCCACGTTTCTATTATATCTATCGATTGAGAACCATTTTCTGAAACGGCCTCTCCGTATGTCCGTCTGCCCGTCCGCCGGATTATTATGCCGATCGACTGGGAAAATGATTGTCGCTTGCCCGTCTGTCTGTCCACTTCAAGTCCGTCTATAAATTCCTGTACTCAAAGTAAAGATCACAATTCTTGCGAGTTTTTGATGGAGTTAGTTACGCTCTAAACTGCTTTGTATCGACCATGAACTCTCTTGAAAATGGATTGAATTGAACATTTTTTCGATTAACATACGCACATAGAATTGTAGCTTCACACCACATGCTCTTCGCTGCATTTCGTCTTTCTGGTGATTTCACTCATTCGTTCAGGGCAATTGATATAAAACTTTGGCGTAGAGGAGCAGGGGAAACAAACTAATGCCGTAACGATAGAAAGAGATGGGGGGCAAAAAGGAAAAAGTTTTCATATTATGATTATGAAAATATGCAATCATAACGAGAAAATAAAGAAAAACTAAAAATAAAACAATTTGAACGGCTTGCTATTAAAAAAAATGCACACAATTTATTTATTTATTTTTTTTTCAATAAACATTTTGTTTCTCTTATCTTAAAATAATAAAACAGAATAATGCAAAAAAGGAAAGAAATGTTTTATTAAATATTTTGAATATTACGACCTTTAGGTTACAAAAAACATCAGGAAGGCAGACATCAAACGCACAAACGGACGGATTTAAATCGATCAGTGTAGTAACAGGTGCGACTATCTCAAGTTCTCCTGGCTGTTACAACCGTCCGTGCCATGGTAGCACGGTGGCACAAGATATAATTGAGGAATGCTGGCACATGTAATATTACGACGTCGCTGCCGAACTACAAGTTGACTAAAAACCCTTTCGCATAAACCCGAATACAAACAAAAGGAATTTATAGGAGCTACAGATGTCATCGAAAGTCAGCCAAAACCTTGATCGAAAGTAATGGGGATGAAATTAAATATTCCCAAACTATGAAGGAAATGTTTTTACTTCTGTTCTACCCAAACTGGATGCTGATCAACAATTTCGGGGGAAAAGTAACGTATTTAACTGATCCTTTAGAGATCCGATTTAGAGCATGATTCCTACGCATTCGGAAAAGCTTAGACAGATACAACGAATGCGTATAACGCTATAATTTGGCTTCAATACACCCAATTACTATTATCATACAACGATGAAAACACTATTCTAACGTAGGTAGTCACCAATAGCTCATGACACCGGAAAGTTTAACGTTGAAAAAATTCTCATTATCTTAGCAGGTAACTTTTATATTGAATTCCTAACAATAGTAAAACCTCTGATTTCCTCTATTAATTAGCCATCTAAAATATGCCGTTAGAATTAATGTAAAGACTGATGTGCGTCAAGCTTTCATCTCATAACTTTTATTGACATTGTAAAGGTACCGTGTTATACAAGAATATTTTGAAATTTTTCTTCATTAACGACGATCACAAGATCCAATTTTCCACTGGCAGACACGAGTTTGTGGGGAATGATTGTTATCTTTGAAGCCATAGATATTTCTCCTCTGGCCATCGTGATTGATACCCGAGCACATTAAGTAATCGTTTTGTGAGAATACAACCGTATCATCATTCATCAATTGAACGTCCCATTCATGCTGTTGCGGCGGAGCAGACGATTCCCAACCAGCGACAACATTTCCATTTGACCTGCGATAATAGTAAAGATTATATTTAACTCCCGTTAGAGTTACTCTTAAATTGGAGAATGCTTGATTTGGCTCATTCAATATTGTGGCTTTAATATGACCCGTGTCATCGATAAATCGTTTCTCATGCCAAAGCCAAATGTAACGGCTATCGGAATCAAGTTTAGCTTCCATTGCCGTATATACATACTCAGAATGCTGGACACTCATTAGACAGAATTTTGATTCGAACAGTAGACTTTTCAAAGCACTTGGAAGTAGATTTAAACACCTTTCCATACGGGATTTAAGCGACTGATCGATTGTCGCATATAAAGGATGATGGATAATTTGATACATATAATAACTAACTTTTTTTAAATAATCCCTATCGGCTGTACCTTTGCCTTGATGTAACCAAAATAATGCCAATTGTGATCGTACGCTCAATTCAAAAGATTGCTTATCATTCATTTGCATAGCGTCCCATATACGATCCACTAGCTTTGTGGGTTTTACTTCGTTGTAGACTTCTTCGAGAGCATCGTGAACTATATCTTCGCTTAAAGGCATTTCGTATTTCTTTAACAGCGTTTCCACTACTTGACGCGCTGAATTCAACTGAGATCCATCATCGCCATTCAAGGAGTTAGCGAGCATTTGGGCGACTTTGCTCCTTATATGACGGCGAACAGTGTATCGCAGTTCGATCAAATTTTGAATTTCCCGATCAATCTCGCGAAACAAGGCAGTCGATTCATTGATGTCACCCAAATAATTGCTTTGTATATTATTTTGTGATTCCATATAATGTTGTATTAATTTAATATTTGGTGGGTTAGCGTTAGAGCATACGATGAACCCGACGCAAACTAATACCGCGTAAATGAACCGAGTTGATGTTGTTTTCATTTTGAGTTCTCCGAACGGAATGAATGAATAAAATATAAATGAAAAATAAAAACCCTTCGGTTGGAGATAATGTTTCTTAGGAAGTGAAAAAATTGTGGATTTATATATATTTTGCTATTTTCGTTATCAGTTTTTCATTTCCAATATATACGCGATTTTGCCACTTGTATGAGTTTTTACAATTTCTACGGTATACAACTGAAAAATACACCTCGCATCTATTTTTTCGTTCACCTTTGTAAAAAAACTCGGGCATTGCATATATTTGGCGATTCGTTAGCATCGCTCTAGAGTTTGCTATATATATACAAAGGGATAATAAGTTTGTACGGATGGAGTTTTCAGTATACGTATCGATTTAAAACAGGTTCCAAATCTCTATCTGTCCGTCTGTCTTTCCGTCTGGTCTCCCTGCATGCATTTTTTTGTTCAACCAACAGATCGCGATATGACATGTCGACACAAGGGTAAATTAAGTTTGTGCATATATGTGTAATATCCGAATGGATTTAAGGTCGACTCCGATCGATTCAGAAAACGATTCTTGCTTGCCTGTTCGACTAAGACTGATGCCTTGTTCCGCACTAACTGTAGGTCGTGATTCTTGGAAGATTTTGTTGGAGCTTGTTACACTGACCCGTTTCGGGTCGGGGACGAACTTTGTTGAAAATGGATGGGATTCAATTACTTTTTCGTACAACATACGCGCATAGAAATGTAGCTTTATATGTAGGTGCATAACGCCTTTCTACTGATTTTACACATTCGTCCAAGGTAACGAAACTTTAGCATAGAGAATTATCGGAAACCGACTTACGCCTTAACGATGGAAACGGAAGAGAGCAAATAAGGAAAGGTTTACTTATTATGATTGTGACAGTATGCGATCATTATTAACAAGTATAGGAAAAAAATAAAAACAATAAAGAATCCATGAAATTAATTTTTTTTTTTGTTTTTTCTTATCGCCACAAAAAAATAATATAAAATAATGGAAAAAAAAGGAAGAAATATTTTACAAAAAATATTAAAAAAAAAAACTATTCAAACCTTTTAAGAGAAATGAATGAAAATTATATTCAATGTCATGGACAAAGCGAAGATTTGCTTTACTTGCTTGCTCGACAAATAATTCCTGAACTGAGTCGATTTACATCTGGAATTAACATTATGCAAAAAAATGGTTCCATAATTTCCAATAATACATTTTTTCTGCAACTTCTCTAATTATATCCTACACCACTTATGGTACAAGATATATTAAGTTCGTGCGGACGTATGTAATATTCAAGAGGACTTAAATTTTTTATTACATCATCTGATGCAGCATCAAAGTAGGAATCGATCGAAGGTTGTCTGTCCGTCGTTTGATGTCTGTATATCTATCTCTGTCTTCAAATTATGATTTGTAAAATTTTGCAAATGTTTTGATAAAATTACTAACATTGATGTGCTATGACGCAAAGACGATCGTTATTGAAAATGGTTCGGATCCGTCTACTTTTTCGACCGCTCGTCATATAGTGCTTTATTTTGAAAAGTAGCTAAATGGAATAATATTGCAATTTTCAATAATTTATTCTAAATTGGTGCGAACACTCTGGACCGGCTGGCGCAATTGTTTGAACCCCCTTTCATATAACCATTCCTAAGTATTTTTATATGGCAAAAGGATAAAATTTTTTATAATAAATTTTTTTATAATAAATTAACAAGAAAATTAACTTTAACGAATTCGGACCACATAAGACTATTTTTTGGATACTACGGATAAGGCTTCTCAGGAAATTAAACCCTTATATTCCAAAAATGCCTAATCCTTAATGTGTTATGATGAAAATTTATTCATTATAGTAATATGACATAAAAATGAAGGGGACCAAATTTGAACCACTTGGACCTATTACTTGGACGCCTTTCCATACAAGATGTCCGATGAAAAAGGTTTAATTTTTCATATTTAATGAAAGAAATTGATGTTTAGTAGCAAATTAACAAAAAAATTAACGAAAGGGAATTTGGATCCCATAGGTCTATTTTCTAGGCCCTAACATATACATGCGTTGTCATGAAAAAGCAAGTCCTTATATGGTGAGAAAGTATAATTTATAGCTTTTTATGGAGAAAACTGAAAAATGATAGAATTTTTGGGAAGTGAATTAAGTTTCCTAATTCAATAAGCGGCCGTTCATAGAAAATATGCCTTTGCATGAAAATAATGAGGCGTTTATCGTGTGTTGTCACCAAAACGAGTAAACAACTGGTTTAAGCGAAGTGGTATAGACAATCTAAAGGTCAGCCATGCCCTACTACAATGTTTTTACATCTAAGCACTATCTGTGTTTATGTAGGAAAAAAAGTTATTTTAAAATTTTTAATATGGGGGTTTAAAGCAACAGCCATTCGGCACATGTCTGGGCGAACATTCCCCAATAAATTCGAACATTTTACATAGACAAGGAATATTTCTACATCGGTGATTCTGAATATTACACATGCCCATTGTCAATTCAATCTTCATCGTTATATTCCTAAAGTGTAATATAATTTTTCTAAGAATTTTATAAAAATATTCAACGTCAAGGATGTTATTTACTGACTTTAGACTTTGGTGGCTCTTGATATTTTTATATTATTTTTTATTTACTTTTTTTATATTTTAGTTATTAGTTACAATAAATCATTCAGCCAATATAAGGACGTTCAGAAGAAGGAGGTATAAAGGAGGATGTTCAAAAAATATCCCCATTTGATCCAAATTTTTCACACCAACTTGGAATGCCGTTATTCTGAAGATTACAATATGTTTTCATAAAACGACTTAACAAAGTAAGTGGTCGAAAATATGGTCCGATCGACACCATTTTCTATAGCGTCCTTGGGTCAAACTTGCCAAGATACCAAATTTCATTAAACTATCTCGAAAATCGCGATCTACACAAGAATACTTGGACAGATAGCAGACGAACGGATGGGCAGAGAACCTTAGATGAATTCAAAAGTCTATTCTGAATCGATCAGTATAATTAAAAGTGGGTCTCCCCTAAGTCCTCCCGGATGATACAATGTCGACACAAACTTGATATACTCCGTACCACACGCGGTGCACAGTACGAAAACGGCTGACCATCAGCTAAAGACAAGTATCTGACAATTTAAAAGATTATCGGAGTTACAGACATGAATATTCCGTTGATGAAGATAGCATTCAATACTCCTCCGGTCTCCATATAAATCGTGTTCGGCAAATCAACGCTGAAACACTAAGACGATAGTCATCATCGTTTTAATGCAAGGCTTTTCGGGTTATATCAATCCACCACACAACTACAGTAGAGGGGTACTCCGCAAAGACATTCTTTCCGTCTTGAGACCATCCTTACGTTCGGCAAGCGAATAGTGTAAAGAATTCGTAACCATAATGAAATTTAGCCATGTGACAAGTTTGCCGTGTCATCTTCGTTTAAATGGTTTAGGGGAGAGAGTCATCCAAAGAGTAGGAAATATGCTCAGAAAGTCACTCTTCGATGCTAGTGAGTTAGGGTTTCCCAATTGCGTGAATATTCCCAGCAACCACTTAGTTCATCAGCTCAATGACGCATTAATTATACACTAACATCGCGCATTGACATCTGCGGGGAAGCCATTGCTCAAAACCTATCATCAGAGAGGTGGAAGCAATTTGCATCTGCAAACAAGGCCTTGATCGAACCACCTCTTTTTCGAACAGGTTAGGCATTCATAAGAAGAATTGATTGCTCCATACCATCAAGAACCATGACAAATATTATATTGTTGAGGAGAAGGAATATAGATTTCGATGATAGTCAATCAACATTCGCCCAACTGAAGCCGAAATTATCCCGGCATCAAATCAAACTAGATCAGGATTAATAGTTATGGAGCCAGTCTCATTCCGATGAAACTAATCATAAGGCAATTGATGAGCTACCAAACTTGCGTAGAAATCAAAGAAATGGATCTCCTTCAGAAGGAAGATGGGAAGATAGTAAGCTTCCTCAAAATGCAACTCTGTTCATCATATAACATAATATACAAGAGTAAATATATTTTGTTATCAGCGATTAATTCATACTTCACGCACAATTTTCGAAATAAATATGAAATAAAAGTTGAGTTATTTTTAAAAATTAAAAAACAAATCTTTAACTTGACAATGCTGATCGGTTCCAGCCTTGTCTTGATGTAACAAAAGTAATAACACTTGACGTCTTAAGATCAATTAAACAGATTGCTTATTTTATATTTTTGAATTTCTACAGCATCCCATATATGATCCATTAGCTTTAATTGACTAGTAACTTCTTCTACACCATCGCGAACAATATCTTCGTTTAAGTCCGTTTCGTTGTTCTGGAGTGCGGTTTCAATTACTTGACGACTTGAATTCAAATGAGATTCGTCGTCTCCATCCGAGATGTAGGCGGCAATTTGGGAGGCTTTGCTTCTAATACGATGGCGAACAGAGTACCGTAGTTCAATTAAATTTTGAATTTCCTGATCAATCTTGTGAAGTAGATCAGTCGATCGATTAAGATCATCCAAATAACTGCTCCGTATATCGTTATATGATTTGAGGTAATGTTGTATTAATTCAATGTTTGGCGGCTCAGCGTTAGAATATACGATGAGTACAACGCAAGCTAATACCGCGCTATTGAACGGAGTCAATCCTGTTTTCATGTTAAGTTCTTAGACCTGAATGAATTAATGAATTACTTCCAAAAAAATATAAATGAAATATAAAAACTCTTTGGTTTAAGATAATTCTTAGGAAAGTGAAAAATTGTGAAATTTTTTATATTTCATGCAAATATAATGTTATCAGTTTTTTTATATCTAATATATATAAAAAGTCAGGAATTGCACATGTTTGGCACTCTAGGAGAGTTGTGTTAGGGCTTGCTTTGCCTTACACCACTTGTAATGCAGGCCAGATTAAGTTTGTAGCAGCCTGAAAAATTTAAGATAGGCTCTCGGTTTTATTGTACGTGTCGATTCAGAATCATGCTCCGAATAGGTCGAAGCTTGTCTGTCTGTCTCATGTCTGTCCACATATTCTTATGTATAACACATTTGACGCACTTTTGGAAATACTTCGATGAAATTTATCACTTGTTGTTAAATGAATTTTATTGAAGATGCCTCCGATCAGACCATTTTTTCGACCACTTCTCATATAGTACGTTATTTTTTTAAGTCGTTATACGAAAAAAGAGAGTAATTTTCGCTAAAATTCGCTAATAAGAGTATTTGAGCAACACATTTGGTTCGACTGGGACCCTTGGGACTGTTTGAAACCCCTCTTTTCCGACCTTTCCCACAAAAACTGAATATTTACACGATAAAAGAACCTAGCTTTCAATATTTCTTGATGAAAATTCCTTCAAAATAACTGTTTGACTAAAAACTTAACCTTATCAAATTTCGACCACGTAGGTCTATTTTCTGAATCCCAATCTAAATAAGTGGTCTAATGAGAAATCAACCTTAACATGTCAAAAAGTTCTCATTTGTAATGTTTTATGATCAAGATTCGTTCTTAGCAAATTTAATCTTTGGGAATTTGGATCAGAGAGGTCTATTTTTTAGACACCACCATATGTAGGGTCTCTGATGAAAGCTAGCTCTTTAATAAAGACAATCTACTTTGTGGTAGATTGGATCTTAGTAAACTTAATCTTTGGGAATTTGGATCAGATAGGCCTATTTTTTAGACGCCACCATATGTAGGGACTCTGATAACAGGAAACTCTCGTGTAAAGACATAATCTAATATGTGGTTTGCTACGGCAGGAGAAACTAAAAAAGAATAAGATTTTTGCAAGTAAATTAAGTTTGCTAAATTTAGGTCGCCTATAGCATTCCTTTGTTTTATAATACGTGCGTTCCGGCTTTCTACCGATTTCAGTCATATTTGCGTATATTTTCCTTTTGTTACTTAATGTGCGGATAAAGAGAAACTGTGGCAAAGCGGACTACTAGAGATGGACTTATCCACTAAAAATAGGAAGCTAAGAATTGAAAGCAATGCAATGTTTCATTGCTCAAAGTAAAAAGTTTGCAAAATTTATTTGTCCTTCATTCCCTATTCCATTTCACCGATTCAAGGGTAGATAAAATATTTGCAGAAGAATTTGAAAACGACTCACATTTTATTATACCGATCGATTTAGCAAGTGATCTAGGCTTGTCTGTCCGTCTGGCCATCTTCTTTACTTGTATTCAACCTACATGCTGCAATCTTTCAGATATTTTGATGAAATTTGGTAGAGTACTCAAGGACGAGCGCTATTAAAGATGGTTCGGATCCGACCAATTTTCCAGCCCCAGCATAAAAACTCTTATTTCAAAAAGTTGTGATGTGAATGACTGCAGGGTGAAAAATTGAAGGTGAAACAAAAATGAGCTCAATGTAGCCTTGATAAGTAAATCACACTCAGTGTGAAGGGCTATTTGCCTTATCAAGCTCTCTCTATCTCTCTCTCTCTTTCTTGCTCTCTGTAATTGCATTTTAAAATAATGCATTCAGCAGAGTACAAAGATTATTTGCTTACAGTTTACTAATTACAAGATTTACTACTTTGTAGCGAGCTTTCATTGACGGCAGCTATTACAAGATGCGTATGAGTCAACCGCGCCTTTTTTATTCTCGTAGTTTGCGTAAATTTGATAAAACATACGCTTAGCGCCGAGTGTAACGAACAAATGCGAACGGAATGGAGTGATATACGCTACGAAACGTCACGGAACACCGATAAGACTATAGATTTTTGCAAAAAAATCGAAAGTGAGATACAAGATTTATTTATATCAGTTGGGTATAACAACAAAAAAAACGCAAAAATCTTGATCAGTTCTCTAACTGACGAAAGTAACGAAATCAGTTCAGTCGTAAAAAGTTTATCGAAAAATCACAAAACGTTAGTAATCGAGGACATTCTATACGAGGCAATAATTTTTGGAAAGTAAATTAAATTTGCAAAATTTGGATCACGTGTTATGATGATTTGAGCATCCGCCATATGCGGATTATCAAGCAGTACATGACTATGCATGAAAATAACGTGTAGTTATTGGTGCCTTCTTATTATTCAAACGAACGAACGAATAGTTCTACTGAACGAACTGGTGTAGGATATCTAATGGTCAGCCTTGCCCGACGATGATGTTTTTACTTGTTATTGTAAAATAAAATATTCAGCCACAGCCTTATGTAGTGTTCTTTCATGTTTCTTTTAACACTAGCAGTAAGTCTTTCGATAAGACACGCCTTTATTAAATACAGTTACTTTACTAACTAACCAAAATGTTTTACTCCGACTTACATGTCAGAGTTTCCAAAGCAATTTAAAGCAATGCCACCTTTGGCTACTCAGTGTTGAGATTTCATTCTTTACGTTTTAAGCAGAGTTTTACTTACTTTCTTTGGAAAGAGGTTTACGGAAAGTTCTATAAGTTCTAACACTTTTCATGTTTCTTTTTTCGTTTTTTGCAAAATAATTTTCTTTTTATTCAGTCTTTTTTATTTTTTATAATAATCTTTACATGAAAGTAAATTAAATATAAAATGATATAAAGCAAATTCTAAAGATGGGAAAAATATGAACATATGTATGTATATATACATACACATATATACATATATGCTTAAATATATATAGATATATATATATAAATCTGTATATATATATATATGCATAACTAAGTAGATAGATATGTACAGATATCAATTAAAACAATTTAGTGAAATTATTTTTATAATTAAATATAAAAAAACCACTAAGTGTTTAGGAACAATGTATTATGGCTTGATTGCTTCGAATTAGTTTTGCGCTTAATATTAATAAACTAAAAAAAATACCAAAATAAATAAATATGGAAAAAGAAAAAGTCTACAAAAAAAAAAAAAAGAAAAAAAAAAAACGTTCAGATTCTTTGAAATTAATTAAGCCTTAATTACTTAATTACACATAACTATCTCTCTAAAGATTTATAATACACAAATAATAAATTTTATTATGCCTTCACTATCTATCTATATATTTATTAAATTTATAAAAATCAATATTCAAGTTTTTGTTGTTTTTTTCGATTTTCATTTAAGAAAAGGTACTCGTAGCAAAAACAAAGACGGAAAAACTAAAGCATAACTTAATGAATTTCTTAAGCAGGTTCCATTCCGTATAAACTCCATGCAATAATCCACAGTAGAGCAGTTAATTCCCATAGACTCAATGGTAGGCTAAAACATATATAAGCGTTAAGTTTTCAAATTAGAATAATTTTGAATTTCATCAAAGATAACGAAAAGTTTGCCAAAAATATTTAAAAAAAAAAAAAAAAAAAAAAAAAAAATTTCTTCAATTAACCCAAACCTTAAATCGTAACTATATAGATTATGACCTATGACCATAGTATCTTTTCATAAATTCATGTATTTACATATATATCTGTATAGATGTTATATTTGTCCCAAGCCTGACATGCTAAAACTAATGCAAGCATCATGCAGTTGGAATACTTTTACTATAACAAAATTAAAGCATATTTTAATAATAAAAAAAAAAAAAAAATTTAATAATTTTTCAAACTTTTGATGCAAATGCCATTTACAGGCGAAGCCCTATAGAGGTAAACTTTTTTTCTGCTGCCTAACTTTCAAAGGCTTAATCGTAAAAAAAAAAAACACTTTTTTCGAATAATTTTTACTCAAAATGGGTAAAGTCTCAGTGTTCCGTCATTGAAGTAAATTCTTTCCATTCGAAGCGTTATTATAATTGCGACGCTTCGACGGCTTACACTGATCATAGCAGGTCCCGCTGCAGTAGTAAAAGGTGCGTGGAAAGGATGGCGGCATCATATACTGAAAGCAAGTACGAAAAAGGCACGTATAGCACACATTTAGAGTTACATTAATCATCGTAGGTCCTGCTTCAGTAGTGAACGGTGCGCAGAGGAGTGACAGCCTCAACTATACAAGCTATGTTGGAAAAAGTGTTGTACATTTACACATTTTTTTTTTTGTTTTATTATGAATTCCTCCTCTCAGTTTATAAGGCTCCTTTGCGCCACGGCTGGACTCGAGAGACGAACCAAGCCCACTACGTACAACGTTTCCTCCCGATCTGTTTTCAACGCCAAGGCCAAAAAAAAAATGTTTCCAGATTACTTACAAGAATCCGCTTTGGATGACTATGTCAGAGTTGGAGGTGAAACAGAAATTACGTGAGACACTTTTTTTCAATTTTGTAGTTGTTTTAAAAAGCAGCAGGGAAGTACTTTTTTACGAGTTTAATAGCAAAACGGAACGTAAGATTGGATAATTAAATATCCTGCAGAGGTCAGTGTTAGACGCCAAAAGACTTTTAGCGAGATTGTCGAGCCCGCTATTTAAAGATCTATCGTTGAAAAAATATTAGAAGTTTGGAACACTTTTGAATCGTTCGTAAGTGAAATATTTTTATGATATGTGTATGTTTGAGTTCAGTTGAAACCAACTGTTTCTGGTGTTGGTGCCGATAGGAGCCCCCACGGACTCTAAATAATTCTCTTATTAGTTTTAATAGATAAGCGATTATCTTGATCCGGGACTGAATGAGTTCATAAAGAATGATCCGATGTGGAGGTCTTCAGATGAACGTGTTATCAATTCTTAAGTGAACTGCTGATAGTTAAAATGGGACCACAATAAATTAGTAGCTTCGATATATTGAGGTGAAAGTAAATGTTATATAAATATACAAGTGACATACATTAGGATCATATAGGGGGTCGTAATAATCATAATACGAAAATAAGTCGCTAAAAAGCCTTCCTCTATCGCGCCTCTCTAAGCAGATTTTCTTAACAGCTACGGAGAGCTTTTAGTGGCACTATAAAGCTTAAGACTAGGACGTGCAAGTTGATATAAAACAACTGAGCCACTAGCCTAAGGCTTCATTAGTTCATTATATACAAAAATTTTTTAAATATTAAATAATATTATTGAGGTTAGTTTTAAAAATTGAGAAAACACCCGTCCAGAAGCTTCACTAATTCACTGTTTAAGAGCTAGTGAACGACGGCCCAACACTACTCTATAGTCATTAAGGTAATAACTTTATGTGGGAAAAGTGATTCGATAGGTTTGGTTCTTGGGCTAAAACACTTCGTTGTACCGAATATCGTCAAAATATGACAAAAATTGTCGTTTATAAGTTGACACAGAGTGACAGACGAGAGGGACATACGGACAGACAAGGTTAATTAGATTTAGCCAGTGATTGATCGGTCTATGTCAACTTCTTCTAAACCTTGCATACATCCACACCATTCTAGTGCACCTTTGTATCCCAAGTGGTACATGGTTTAGGACAGGAACGCGGGATCAAAAAGAAATTTTATGTAAAAATGTTATTCAAAAATATCTTTAAAAAGAATTTCCAAGAAAATAGAATCGATTTCTTTCTTTTCGATGAATTTCGTTTATTGAAAATAAAAGCAGCGGCTTTCAAATATTTGTTGTTGTTAAATTTTATTTAATTTACATTATTTTGTTTTTTGTTTTTTTTTTTTTTTAGTTTATTATTATTATTATTATTGTTATTGTTATACTACTTACTGAGAGGCAGCGAGGTTTATGCTTAGAAACTAAATTGTTTTATATTTTCTTTAATTTTTTGATTTATTTTTAAATGTGTTTTTTTTTTTGTTGGTGTTTTAATTTGTTTTAATAAGTAAAAAATTAAATAGATTTTATGTTTTTTCATTTTTTATTCCACAATATTTACAATGAATTTTTTTCCTCGTTTTTTTCTTTTTCTTGTTTATGGCATACAGTAGTTCATCGTCATCATGTTTCCATCACACATTTTTTTATGAAATGAATATTAAAATTTTTATTGTTTTCACACAAATACTTTGCAATTATTATTTGTGTATTGTGTGTTTGCATGTGCGAGCATAAGTGCATGATTTTAATGAAAATTGTGTTTAATAAATAAATATGTGTTTTGTGGTTTGATAGTTTTGGCAAATTTTGAAGAATGGGTTAAAGTAAAAAATAATAATAAAAAAAAAAAACAAACAAATGAATAAATAAATAAATAAAAAAGACAACTTTACTGGAAAAATGAAAAAACAAAAAACTTTGATTTTACTTTAGGATAATAAAAAATTTCGAATAATTTACTAATACAGATAAAAAGGATTCGAGTATTTACTCTGCTAAATGATTTAGTAGCTTAGAAATCTCCAAAAATAATAATAACTTTCTTCTTTTAACACCCTACACACTACAAGGGTGTGTTAGGTTTGTTTGTATGTATCTGACATTCAGAAAGAATCAAGATGGACTCACCGTTCATCAAGGCAATCCATTCGGAATCGCCTTCTCAATCGATCTAAGGTTGTCTGTCCCTTTGTCCGTCTTGCTTTTTTGTGTTCAATCACCTATAGGTGGTGCAAATTTATGAAATATTTTGATGAAATTTGGAAAGCGAATGTTATTAAGAATCGTTTAGATGGAAAAATTGTTTCTCGACGACTTCTTGTGTCACTCCTTATTTGAAATATCACAATGGAACTATATTAACTCGTAAGGCATATTGCTTACCAAGCCAAGTTCCCTTAAATGCCTTTGAGCCAGTTTTCATTTTCAAATAAACGCCAACACAAAGTTGGGTGATATTGAGCACTTGACTCTTTCCCAATATATGCAAGTTCTGGGATGTATACGCCAACCGTTGACCTCTTCAAGTCCAGAATAAGATTACTGGTGCGACATTTGAATACTCTTTAAATACAAAATGTCTCAAAACGTTTGATTGTTCAATATTGAGGTTATGCTTGAACTTTGCGTAGACGGCAAAGACAAAACAAAGTTGGCTTTTTTTTGATATTCTGGGTTGAAGTCGGATTTTCACACCTTAATGGACCCAATTAATTCAGAACATATACTTATTTTATTGAGTCTATGCATCGATGCCGTTCAAAGTATTACTTAAGCTTACACAGGTCAGAAATTTCAAAAAAGATTTTGTAAAATTTTTTTAGGACAATTGAAGATATCTCCCCTATTCGTATGGCAAGGTGAGAGTCAAAAAGAAGTGAGGAGATAGCGAGGTGGCCATAGCGTACCGGGTATGTGTCTCATTCGGTGTTATGTCTTCAACGGCTGCACCCTCCGTGATGTGTATGACCACAGTAAAGTCTACCGTATTGGGATTTGAATCCGCGAACACTGACTTGTTTACCGCTTGAGCGATTTTCGGTACACAAATATAGCTAAACTAACTGAGATTGATAAAACTGAGGAAGTCCCAGATCGACAAGGAGATCAACATGCGCTGGCGTTCACTTTCTAAAGTGTTGAAATTTCCGACAAGTCTAACCATTATTTATTAGGTCAAGTCGATCATCGTCACCTACAGAATACCATTTAACAAATCCCTTGTTCCAAAAAAGCACATATAAATAAACCGGAATATTAAAATATGGGTTTTAGTTATCAACTATAACCTATCGCCTAATTATATGAGAATAGAATCTGAAAACTATGCAGTGGACGATACGCGATACAAATGTTACGATATACGATTTACATCGAGCAAATGCTCGACCTCTGAATATTGTGCACACATTTATATGGACATAGCTATTAATGGATTTTAAAAGATGCGACTTAAGCCAATTGTATCCTACATTTTTTTTTTTGAGAAAATTCAAACTAAATGAACCGCATACAGGACTAAAATTTACTATTATAAAATTTAGGCTGAAATTTGACTTTTGAATTTTGATTTTTAAAACGAACATACATAGTATTGATCAAAAAGTAACGATAATTTTTGAATTATGTCCACTGTATCTTATATGTAAAATTTTCTGTCTTTTGCTTTGCTGTAAAGGGAACGTGCATTTTTTAAAAGGGATACCAAGGAGACTGCTTCTGCACTAAACATGGGCGAGTTATTGGAGTTCTTAAAAAGCATTTTAAATAACAATACAGCCTTCAGAAAGACCGATAAACAATTCTGTTTTAGAGCCACGCATTAGGGCGTGGAATTCGACCCAAATTTTGTATAATTATTGCCAGGTGGATTATCGTTTCAGTGACGTTTGCCCCGTAATTAGAGGATGATACAAAAACTTTCAACTAAACCGTTGCAAACCTGCGAGTAACTTTGCTTTCTGTCTCTCTCTCTCTCTCTCTCTCTCTCTCTCTCTTTCTTTCTCTCTCTCACTCTCTCTCTCTCTCTTTCTTTCTTTCTTTCTTTTGATCTGCCATATTTTTGAAAACATGAGCAGGCCAAATTCTTTTTCTGTAACAGACAAAGCGAAAGTCAACTGGCGAACTCAACTCAAAAATATATCCAAACAGCGATTCCATCAGTATTTTGCAGGATAAAAATTTTGTTCGCAAAAGTGTACAGATTTAATTTGGAACTAATTTAAAAACAGTGGACATCGTAAATTAGCATTCTTGAGACAATAGAAAAAATTCTCGTTACATTTTGATCAAACAGCATTATATAGGAAACCTTTTAATGCTCGTCAATATTTATTTTAGATACAAATGAAAAAAAAAAACAATTCCAAAACTATAGCCCATAGATACTAATTAATTGGGCCAATGTATATAGCCCCTGGTAAGAAGTGATAAGATAATCTGGACGGAGGATAATAGGTGTGGCACAATTAGAAAACTTTACGCATGAGGGTAATGTTCCCAACGTATCGTTGCAACCAGAGATGACTGATGACCTTAAGCAGAGGTATATTAAATATTAAGCTTTTATTATAAACTTTACATATATATGTTAACCGCTTGAAATGTGTAAAAAGAAAAAAAAGAAGAAGAACTATACACGGTGAGTAGACGATATAGTGACATAATATATGTAGGATTTTGAAGAAAGGGAAAGTAAATATTTTGAAGTTTATCTGATATGTGAATGAATGCCAAATATATGAGATGATTATAGAGAAGCCATCTGACTGAAAGGATGAGTGTATGATGTATGTACATGTGTGTATATATATATGAATGAATTCGAATTGAATTTATTGGTTGTCTTGCATGTATCTGGGTGTGTGTGTGTGTTTGTTACGTATTTTCTCAATAAATGCCTTTTGGTTGCAAAAAAATTTACAAACATATCTTGCGTTTGCTTATTATTTTTTATAAATACATTATATAGAAAGAATATTGATATCAGATTGATTTCGTGAACGTGAGTATCTTTTCGTTTTTTTTTTTTTTTTTTTTTTTAACATTTCAGTATCGATTGTATTATAAGCAAACGCTATTATTATCATTATAAGAACATAAGTTGGGATGACATTTAAATGCTTTGCAAACAACATACCTTTTGCTTAATGATATGGTAACGTTGTTAATATATATAATGTGTGTCTGTTTATTTGAATGCGTGCGCGTTTTAAAACATTTTTAAATTAATTATTGCTTCTAAACTATAACAATTTTGTACAATAGCATCACCATCATCATCATCATCATCACCGACATCATCATCACCAACATCATCATAATCATTATCATCATCAAGATTTCAAGCTCATATCATCATCATAACTCTCGTGTATTTGTATTCATACATATATATATATATATATAAATTAATTATTATAATAATAAAAAAAAAAAAAAAAAAAAAAAATTATAATAATAAGAATAATAAATATTTCTATTTCTATACAATTTTCATTTCATCGATATAATTACAAGATATGATTGTCATTGTTATGATTCAAGGATATACCAACAAATGCAGCATAATTATTTTCATTTCTTCATGATCGGTTATATATAGTAGAAATTAAAAAAAAACTTAAGGGAAAAAGTAAAAGAAATAGGATACAGAAAAAGAGAGAGATAGTAAAAGAGAGAGACAGAGAGACAGTGAGAGCCAATACATTCCAAAAATTTTAAATAAAAAAAAAAAAAAACAATTTAGAAAAAATAAAGGATAAAAAAAAAAAAAAAAAAAAACAATTTAGAAAAAATAAAGGATAAAATAAAATTTCTTATAAAAAAACACGAAAAGGCTTCTGTCAGTTTATGCATTGGTATGGTAAGCGTGTATGTATGTATGTGTGTATATGTGCCCATGTATGGGTGTTTGTATACGTCCTTGTAAATGAAAATTAATAAATAAATAATAAATTATACATTCATAATTAGTTGTTGTTGCCACATTTATACCCTACACCACTGCTCGTGTTGAGTATATTAAGTTTAAGTTCGTGTAGATGTATGTAACACCCAGAAAAATTGGACAGATCCACCTTTTATCATACGCGATCGATTTAATATCATTTTCTGAATCGCTCCATGTCTCCGTCCGTCCGTCCATCCTGTTTTCTTCTTCTTCAACAAGTCACACCTTCTGAGATATTTTGATGAACTTTACTGCACCGGCCTGTTATGACCTAAAACATGAACGTAAGTGAAAATGATTCGGATCGGACGAATCCCATATAACGTCTTTATTTTGAAAATTCGCTATATGAACAAGTGTAGGATGGTGTAGGGTATTTAATGGTAGGCCGTGGCCCACTACAAAGTTTTTACTTGTTTATGTTACAAACCAAAATTATTGCATTAAAAAAAAAAAAAAAAAAAAAAAAGTATTAATAAAATGTACATAGAGAAATTATTTTTTAAATAAAATTAATAAATAATTTGAATTATATATGGTTTGGAAAACTCACAAATCTAGCTGATCGTAGTAAAGGAAATCTTCAGCGCCACCTGTGAGTGGAGTGTGTGCATCGATGTTTGTAAGTGGCAAATGACTGCTGCTGCTCGCCGTGTATAGATCGTCCTCATAGCTCACTTCATCGATTTCCTCATTTACCTCGGGATCATCGTTATCAACATCGGAATCCTCGTTGTCTGTGATTAAGTGCTCTTCCGCTGAGGTTTCAATTGCGTCTTCGATAGATGAAGGGAAATGTACGTTGCGCTGTTCCCGTTCTCCCCGATCGCTAGTGGTTTCAGTTTGAAAATCGAAATTATCAAATACGGTTGTGGTGGGTAGTAACGAGGTAGTTTCCCAAAAGCGTGGTCTTGTAGTCGTCGTCGTCGTCGTCGTTATAATAGTAGTGCTCCTGCTACTTGTCGTACTTGTAATTAATTTGGGGCTAGTGGACGGGGGACTAGTATTAGCGGTTGTAGTTTTTTGTGTAGTGCCTTGTTGCTGTTGTTGTTTTTTTCGATTATTGTTGTTGCCTCTTTTTGGATTTTTTGGTCGTTTCCTGAATCCGTTTATCGGATGTAGTTTAGCGGCTTGACGACCATTTAAATTAAGTTTTTTGCCTCGACGATTATTATGACCCAAACTCAAAATATCCATTGCGAAACCGTTCTTGTTATTGTTCGGTCTCTTTTGATTAGAGTTATTAGTTGATTTCTTATGACCAGCCATTTTATTGCACATAGGTGGTAATATCACTTCGGCGACTTGAGCTTGTTGTTGCTGTAGCAAAAGTTCACGGCATTTTTGCTCACGTTTGGGTCCTAATGCACCCGGTGTGCTGTTCGCCTTTTTTCGCAAAGCTTGCGGTCCGCGTTGACAATTATGCTCATCTTCATTTTCTAGTGGACGACATTTTCGTTTCTTCTTCTTTTTCTTGACACCGCCAATGTGATGACTGGCTTGTATGCTATTTGTAGCGCTATCACTAATATGGCCATAAATTTGACTATTGCTAATACTACTCTGGCTAGTACCACTATTGCTACTTCTTTCATGAATATCGTCTCTATGACTATTACTATTGCTACTACTGCTACTACTGCTACTGCTACTTTTGTTGTTACCATTACTTCTACTATTGCTATTGCTATTACTACCACTACTACTACTAGCGTTTTCTAATCTAATTTTATCATTGGCAGCAGGAACGTTGTTCAATAATTGGCCATAATTGCTAACTAAATTGCTATCTAAGCTAGTATTCTTATGACTGTTATTACTACTACTACTACTACTACTACTACTACTACTACTACTACTAATGCTACTACTAGTACTACTACTACTATTGTTGCTATTCGAACTACTACTATTTGGATTGCACTTAGGACGTGCTTTAAAATGTTTACTATCGATCAATTCGATCAATGGTTTGCCAGTATCACAGAGTTGACGAATGCCATGTTTTATACGATTTGCTCCAAAATTTTTCGCGATTAATTGTTCAACACGCTCTTGCGGCACCGTTTCAGTTATAGCATTCGTATATGTCGCTAATTTACCTAGCGATCGGGTTGGTGGTATTTGCAATTTGCGCGGTTCCCCGTGCCGATTTAATGCCAAATAATATTTTCGTCGCGCATTCGAATTATAAGTTGACGAGTAAGTATTATAGTTGTGCAATTCCATGTTCTCATTGAAGACACAGTCGTCAGTAAAGTCTTTCTGTAACGAGAAGCTGTAGTAAGTTATTCGGTTAAATTTTTTAAGTTTTTTGGTGTTAAAAAATTAAACAGTTAGTTAAAATATCCTTAAAAAACTACAAAATTATTTAAGAGAATACAACATTTTTCTATTACTTCGAACTCTTGTCGCTTCGATATAATAAATATCATGAAAAATTCTCGAATTTGATTTTATCACGATACGTATAGGGGGCAGAAAATTTATGAAAGCATCTTGACATGGACAATACATAGTGCGAGCGGATTTACTATCTTGAGATTCTTCTATATTGATGGCAATGGATACGATCGATTCCCGATGTGCTCTGGAGGAATATAATATGAACATAAATCCAGGCTAAAATTTTATATTGATGCTAAAAATTGATTTTAAATTCCGACAATGGATATCTACACCAGTAGCGGAAGATATCCAAAAATTATCGAAATTATTTATCAAAATTTATACTAAGGTCCTTGTCTTCGACTTTCAACTTATGCCTCAATAACGCCAATCACCCAATAATTTCGTAAATAATTGACGATTCGTTAATAGTCGCCCTAAATTTGCATATGATCCTACGAACTTACTGAGCAGGGTTTTATATGTATTTCATTGGTTTTTTTGAGATATGAGGTTCAACTCCTTCAACGCATCTTCTTTCACCTTTTCGTTTAATTGCAAAACGGTTAAATTTAACCAATGATTTTGTCTCCGAAAGCAAGAAAGCGTCAGAGAATCGGTAAGATGCTTTTCCGATCTTATTGCCTTGGCTGTTAACCACCATCTTTCGAAATAATTCATCTGACTGCGATTTTCATGTCAAATGTCTGTCAAATTGTTATGAACGGATATAAAATATAAGCTGCTTTTTTTAACTGTATCTCTAAGATCCGTGCAACGAATGTCGAGAATCAGCCGTTTAAGTTGACTTGTATTTGTGGGGCTCAGGGAAGAAGTAATCCAACTGGAATTTTAAAACTGCTTTAAAAATGTCTGCAGCATATTCCGCCATTAGACATATGAACTACAAAACGTAGATGCTAGCATTTTGTTCAATTAATCTTTCCGTTGTAAAAGTCTGCTAAAGCAATAGATTTAATGATACTAAGGCACGATCACTTAGTATGGTAATATTAGCTTTTTAAAAATTTTCTATACCCCATACTTCTAACCTAAAAAGAAAATCGAATTGAGCGAGCTTTGCGGAGTCTTTTCTATTTTCGTATTATCATCTGTGAAGCAAACGTGGAAATTTTTACCTTCTGTATGGAATAAGTAAAACGAATCAAAACTCATTTTTTTTAAGATATTTTCAATATGAACCTGCGAGCAAGAACTGCCATATATATATCATACGATCTCTGAACCGAGCTCTACGTATCCCCATCTTTTGATGGTGGATATAAAAAAGACATATCTTATGTTTGGCTTATGGCAACAGGCTTCTCAATAGTTTTGGATTACAAGATCGATTCGCTTAATATCGCTCTATCTATTAAAATCCAAAGCTCTCGTCAAAACCACAGGAACAGTGAAGGGTAACCCCTCTCTTGTGGTGGCGTCAATAAAGAAGAGTCGGGAATCCTTGATAATCAGAGCGAGAGAATACAAACCGATATTTCTTGGGCAGAACATGTGTTCGAAACGCCGCAAAAGAAGCATTCAAGGGATTAGGATTTTTAAAGCGCGGCAAAAATACTTCATTGCAGCCGATTACACTGCCTATATTCAGCCAAAATTAGAGTATAACTGGGGTGCATGGGCGGAAGCCTTCAAACTTTGCTTGGAGGCCCTTGACCATACATAGCGAAAGGCTTAGGCCCCCATGGGCGACGAAAGTGTGTACAGAACACTCCATATCCTTGGGCTGCGTTGCGCTTATTCACTGATATATTCAGAGCAATTGTTCTACAGAGAGAGAGAGAGAGAGAGAGAGAAATATGTCCACCAATTAAAACCTTCAACAGGGCTACACCTCTTTCTCAGCTATCACATCCACTCGTCCTGGAGTTACGTGAACACCGCATAGCACACTACCGCGACTAGTCGTACCTGATGCCTCAAGGTAAACGCTCACTAACACTACCCTTATCCTTCACTCCACTTTTCCTGTTACCCTTTGTCATCATCACCCTGCCCGCTGGTTTTAAAAAGAAAACCTACCGTGCATTGTATCATACACGTTGTGCATACCGTGTACACATCAAATAATATTGTGATACAGTTTTGTAGTAAGTCGCTTAATAATATCATAGGCGTACAAATGTGAAATAACTATTGAAAAAGCCACAATTTAGCGACGGCAGTCAGTCGTTTAGGGATCCTAGGGACCTTATTGAGTAATGTGTTTAATAATTATATCCACTAGGTTGCTTTTAAATAGTTTTTCTCTGCAGGTGACACATAAACCGCTTTGTCCTATTTAGGTAATTGTCGAGCCTAATGACGGTGATAGGAAAAACTTGCCCACTAAATTTGTTGTAATTGCAATTTCAATATCTAGAATGTCTGGAAGCACAGACACACATCATTTAAAACATTCTGCTATTCGCCTTGAGGAGGATTTTAAACATTTTACAAAATCTTCAACATTGCGGTTGTTTTTCTTTTTTTCCTGTTTTCATTCAATGCACATAAGCAATCCATAAGATCAACCATGAACCCGAATGATTAATGGTTGAATAATGACTATAATGTTTTAGAAATATCTTCGCATAGCACGAACTCGATTTCATGACGGCAAATACACGCCATTACAATGTATTGGACTGATGCGATACATTTGATGTGATATGTTTTTTGTTTAGGAAAATTTTTGTGTCCCCCTTTTAGCCCTTTTTTTCATTTCAAGCGTATAATTTTAGAAATCATTTAGCAACAATCTTGCTTAGGTATTAATTTGCTTGCTATGCCGTGTCTAATGTAAGTTTTATTTACGCGATTTTAAAAATAGTTTCCAAATGGTCTAATTCTGTCACGACATGTCACTGCACATACATAAATGCTAAAAGAAATTGAAATAAAACTTATTTCGAGAAAATGTTAATTTTTGCCAAGAGTTTTGCCTTAAGGAAAACAAATCAATGTTGATTTATAGGCAAAAGACAAGGTGTTGATATGAACACGGAAACGGTGAGGTAATGAGTTGAGGAAGAGAGAAAAAAAAGAGCACAATTGAAAAGGATGCAAGACGCAAGAGAGATGAAGAAGAATAGATGCAAAGATAGCTCCGCTTAAATCAATATTTTCCTATCAATCCTATCAACGCAAATGGAAAAACACCTAAGCAAATGATTATACGTAAATATGGTAAGTGATGAAAGCCTTTCGTTGTAATAATCAATTAAATGGAATTTTTCTTTTTTTTTTCCCTACATTCCTTTACCTAATTAGCTAAAGGTATTGTCAAATTGCGGCGACAAAAAAAGCACTTTATGATAAGTAAAAGAAATATTTCTTTTGAACTTCCGCCAAGAAGGAAATGTTTCAACGCTAAGCACTTATAAGTTTACTCTAGTTTCTTACGAAAAAAAAAAAAAAAAAAAAAAAAAAAAAAACAACAAAAACTAGAGCTAAAAGGTGCAGAAAAATATTTTTTAATTATATATTTTATGATTTTTGTTGCCTGCATTTATTATATGAGAATTTTAATCTTTTACTTATGTATATATTTTCTGTCATTAAACAATTGTGTCAATCGTAAAATTTGAAAAAAAAAAAAAAACAAAACAAGTACGAAAATTATATTCGCTTCTGACCGAATCTTTTAAACCCACATCAGCGTTATACACACGTTATAATATTAGGTGGGTGTGGCCAATTTTTTCAATCGAGGATTTGCATCGTGTTTTTACTGAAGCTTACAGGCAAATGAACAGGCACAAAGCCAAGCCATTTGCAATTGGTAAAAGGACTCACCCACAGTAAGGTGCTAGGGCAAATCATTTCAACGACTTGACCCATTTACAATATCAATTTGCATGTAAGGACTTTCATTGTTTTTGCACTTTTTCCGATCGTGAGTACGCTTAACACAGCTGTTAACAGATGGACAAATGGACTGACGCACCTGTTTACCATTATTAAACAATAGCGAATAGACTTCATACGATCGATGAACTATCCTCCCGCAGGCTGCAAACGTTTTCATAAAAGAATGAAATTTTAACAATTCAAGAATATCGAGTAGGCGTGGCCAATATTTGAAATTTTCTGTACAGTCACTACAGAACCACTCATCGTATATAAATGCACTTTACTAAGTGTTTATAAGTAAAGCAGATTTTTTTATAATTTTTGAAAACAGAAATGGCTTCAGGCTATGTTGGCACTGTGGGCGTGGGTACTTTACCCAAATTGGCATTCATCTCAATGCCAACTTGCTTGGAAGAATTTTTTCATTTTTCTGCCACATTTTGAGCAGACAAATTTCTTTTTGCGACCAGGAGAATGCTTACCACAGACAGATAGACGGACATGCTTAAGTCGATTTAGAATTCAATGCTAACTAAAAATGTGCATACTTGAAGTTTGCTGCTGCGTGTTGCAAACGTTTTGTCAAAACGAATATGCCTTTCATCCTACGTTGATGGATATAAAAAGCAACAAATCGCAAACACTTACGTTGACTGTACAAGATTTTAATTAAGAAGTGTCGTAATACGCACGCAAATGCGTACGGCTTATATTAATGCGTGCATAAAGCATTAGTAGGTGCTTGTGTGTATGTAAAAAATAATGCATTTGGCTTACAATTGGCCGTATGCCGAGTGGTTGATTGTCGGTTGGTTGGTTGATTTTTAATATTCCGTTTTATTTTCGTTTTGTAAACTATAGAGACGTTATTATTGTCATATTACATTCGGAATGCTTGTTGTAATGATGTTTGAATATTCAAAATTCATGTCGCGTAAACAGATTTAAGTCCATTTCAAATATGAAGCAATAAATATGAAAAAATCATATGGAAATCATGTTCGTCTACAGGCGAATCTTGAGCAACCGTATAAGACCGTATAAGTAATTGGTACAGAGAGTGGATCTCCTACGACAATCCCAAGCTCCAAAAGTCGTGAATTAGCTCAGGAGAGCCATCCACGACGACATCGAAATGGAATATTCAAGGCCCTAGAGTTTTGCTTTGCGAATGGTGAGATCAGCGAAAGTGTAGCTTATTCGAAGCTGCAAAAAGCGAATGAAACTCTTGCCGCAAAATTCTATGGACGTCAGTTCGAGAAAATTAACGACATGTTGTTGCGAAAAAGGACAGAAATGGCGGTTAAGAGACACAAATTCGTCAGCTTGCATGACAACGCTCGACCGCATGTTGCAAGAGTTGTCAAAGACACTTTGTTGCAGCTCGAATGGGAAGTTCTGACAGACCCAAGGTACTCCCTAGACATACCGCTTTTAGATTATCGCTTATTCAGATCGATGCAGCATGGCTTGGGTAGCATGCGGTTTCGAAACGCTGAAGAAGCGCGAAAACAATCTCGTTCTTTCGACACGGTATCGCCATGTTGTTAGAAGGATAGGATATCGTGGTAGAGAATGATGGAAAATATTTCGATTAATATATATTACGCGTATTCTTCGCAAATAAATGCTTTTTTCAAATGAAAATATGATCAAAATACATGCAACTATGTAAAAATTTTATAAAACCTACTTGGTGTATTTGATTGACACTAATTTCATCTGTTTTCTTTAAAGGAATATAATTAACCATATTATGGATCGATTTAAGATTTCAAAAAGTCTTAAATTTAATTATTTATGCCTAAAATGTAGGCTTACAATTTTCTTAATCAGTTTAATTTTTCTAATACATTAGGGCAGCAAGCAGACGACCTCCTACAGTGCTGGGACTAAACTCTATTTGCATTCGATACATTTCCAACTAAGATAATGAATGACCAAAACACACCCATACATACATACATAAGTATATATAAGATAAATGACCGCTCGCTTACCCATACCCTAATTAACATTATCACTGTTATTATCCTGTCAAAGTGATACCGGTTTTTTTTTTTTGTTTTTCAAAAGCAGACAACAAGCGACGAAATTGTCTTAATTGTAACGCAAACACCATTAAGGAAAGAAAAATAATAATAATTTTTTTTAACCCTTGTGAACGAAAAGTAATCTTTTTTAAGCATTTTGTTGATAATTTGTTTTTCAATTTTTTTATTTTTCTCTCTCTCTCTCTCTGCCCTCACTTCCAAGCCACACAACACGAGTTGTTCAGGTCGAAACTGATGAGGTGCTGCTATGCCATTGTACAATATGATCTTTAAAGTTCCGCATAATATAAGTGATTTTTTTTGTTTTTTGTTTTTTTTTTTGTTTCTCTTTACAGTTTGGCGCCTTATTG
>KK499888.1:732575-746038 GCA_000688715.1 Glossina pallidipes
TTTTTTTTTTTTGTTTTGCTTCTTTGATGAGATGAAGAAATTAGTGTTTCTTTTACTTTGTTTTTTTTTTCTTTTGAAATCGTTAATTACCATGAATTTATCATTCAAGCGTTTTGCGTTTGCCTTTAACGGGCTAAGGCTTTTATTAAATATGACCTAATTATGTCCGTCAATAAGTGTTTTGGAGAAATTTGTATGAGATAATCGGCTTTTTTCTTTTTTTTTTTTTTTCTTTTCAATTTTCATATTAATCGTCGTCATCATTGCGATTAGTGTCATGTTGCTTGAAATTAATTGCATTCGCAGCTGCATCCATCCAAAGGATAAATTGTAGAAAATTTTGTTTGTAAATCTCGCAAGCCGCAAGGTATTCGCGCTCTAATATTAGAATATTTATTATTCCTTTTTCCCATAATTCATCGACGAATAATGTATAAGAAGGACAGGGATAAAAGAGAACATCAGGAAGAAGAAGAAAAGAATTTTGCAAACTAAATAAGTAAATATTGTTGTTGTAGTAATTAAAAAATATCTTTATTTGTATTTGTTTACCGTCACCGTGTTATACGAATAGGCGGATATCAACTCAATGACTGGTCCTACAAAAGTTTTTCGCTAACAGAGCGGCAGGAGAAAAACCCGCCACATGTTTAAATAAGCTACTAATTGCCATTAACTTTAGTGGGACGTGTCGCAATTTTGCAAACTTACACACACACACATAAGTGACACTGTGATCAAATATGATGAAACAATTATCATAAACTGATAATGAACACCAGTTACATATTTATAAGGCCGGGTACTGGTAAGAAAATTTGGTTGCCACTTATAAGGGACGTTGGTAGCGAAAGATTTAAAAAAAAAAAAAAAAAAAAAAGCGCTCTGCAACCCATTGCACCCAACGTCGCAGAAGGCCCCGGCGAGATTCGAACTCACGATCTCCTGTTTACTAGACAGGCGCTTTAACCAACTAAGCCACGGAGCCCTTGTCACTCACGGCTTCGTAAAATGTATCGTATTCTGCTCGATTAAATTGTCATTTCATCTTTACAGAGTGATAGAAATTTTAAAAATTTTCATTCTTATCCTTTACCTTTAATCCATTAAGGGATGATTACACCACAATATAAGCACTTTTGTAAATAAAAATTCCACATAAAATGAATTCGTTTATGTATTCTAAACTGCTAAAGCGCATAAATAAAAATGTACACTCTTGACCGTATAAAGTCTAATAAGTGTTTAGCTAACGATGAATCAACAAAAAAAAATGGTTAAAGATAAACAAAACTTTGAAAATACTGAATGAAATTGATTTGCTTTCATTAGTGAATGTTAACTTGAGCTTATATTGACAGCAAGTGGTCAACATAAAATAAAGCCGTCAGAAATTGTGTGCAAGCCAAGAATTTCTGACATCAAAAAACATCAGCCGGCATCGAACCCATAATAATAAATCCATAGTGCTCTTCATTTTCCAGAGAAAAAAATTATTTAAAAAAATGCTATTTCCACAATTGCTAGGAGGAAGCTATCGCATAGTTATCGCAATAAATAAATTTAACAAAAATCTCCATCCCCTTCGTCGTCTTGCAGAACGTTTAGTTTGTCGCTACTATTAAGTAAAATATTATTAAAAAACACATGAAAGAAAAAAACAAGTCAGAAAATTATAATCGGTAGCCAGCGAATCTTTTCTACCCATCACCGTGATCCTATAAAAGATTGAAAAAAAATGAAAATAAAAACTTGCATACTCAATAATATTGGGTGGGCATGCTTGACTTTTCTACTTTTATAGAATAAAATAGGCTTGTGCAAATTTATATCGTGTATCTGGTGTAGAGTATGAACAACGAACAAACAACATGGAAATTAAACATGTCCTCGTTTTCGGTCGTATAGACGTGTGGGCATTATAGGTTTGCTTTTTGATTTGTGTGGATGTTGGAAAGTGTTTTGTGAACGAGAGAAGGTGTGCCACAAATACTACGCAGTTGAGCAAATGGACAGATGGACGGACTAACACAAAGACAGCTGGACAGATGAACGCAGGGACAGATTTAGATGCATTGCAAATTTGAAATTGACTTCGACACTCTATAGTATTGCATAGATGAGGTTTATTTTCCCCATTTTTCCCAGGTACAGCAGCGCCCATAGAATGTACGCATAATTTTTGTGGATTCATCTGCTGTAGTTTATGAGTATCGAGCGAAATACTAATTTTTTATTCCTTTTGAAAAACATAAGTTTTCTCAGTTTATGTAAGCGTGTCTTTCGACCGGCCCATATCAACCTACGTACAAGTACATTCATAGATTCTATCAAATTTGGGATTGATACACAGACCAGCCATACGGACAGATGGACATATTTAAATCGATTCAGAATTTGACGATAATCAAAATTAAATATATTTTGTGGTGCCTCTGAAGCAACATTCTGAGTCTTGCAAACATTTTGACAAAATGAATCTACCCCTCATATTTTGGTGACGGGTATAAAAAAGTAGTTTGAAAAAGCATGTCCTTATAATGATGGCTTTTGGCTTTAAAGGACACACGATACTCCGCATTACTCCGTTACATCGTAATTGTATTGACATAATTATAATCTACACCACTTATGTTACGAGAGTATATTAAGGTTGTGCGGATGTGCGCAACACCCAGAAAAATTTGAGATAGGTCCACCTCTTTTATTATACCGATCAATTCAGAATCAGTTTCAGAATCGATTTAGGTTTGTCCGTCCCTCCTGTATTCTTGTGTACTATCTACATCCAGAATTTTTCAGATATTTTGATGAAATTTGATACACCTACGAGTGCTTTTCAAATCTATTCATATCGGACCACCTATTCGGCCACTTCCTATATTAAGCCTTCTTTTAAAAAGTCATTATATGAATGACTGTAAGATGCCTATTTTATTACTTGCTCTATATTATTTTTATTTTTGTTTGTATATGTGTTATATATATACACGTATTCTTTTCTATAATTACTTCGTTGTCAATTTGTAGAACCCAAACACACAAACACACATACACACACATTGTACACACCACACTCTGTATATCAGATCCATTATCAGTTAGTTATTTATTCTGTCATTAATATGTTAGTTAATGATGAATGAGTTTTTCCCACAAAGTATTCTCTGCTTGTTTATTTATTTACATTATCTTTTTTTTTTTTCTTTTAACACTAAATCCTTTGTTATATCATTAAATGAATCGTTTTACTGCAAAGCAGAAGTAATGCGTCTTATGTTATAAATGTGCTTAAGAGTTTCCTAAAATATAAGAAACTTACGAAATGTGTTTAATTTCAATATTTCTTGTACGTACATATGTTCGTATATGTATATACATGTATTGCTCGTACACCCTTGTGGAAGAATAAACATTTAATATTTCTTTAACGGTTCCTCACTTCGCGTAACTGCATAGATTTGTAAGTAATTAGAGAAATTATAACAAGTAAATATCAAATATTTGATCTTTGATTTCATATATGAATACAAAGCGAAACAAGTCAGAAAACTAGATTTTACTGTTTGACCGAAATTTTTACACCCCCTACTTTTATTTACAAAGAAAAACATAACAATCAAAAGACAACGAGAAAATGGAATTTCGTGAACTTGCGTACTAGAGCAACAAAATGTATTTGTCCTTATTAGTGAACCGTGTTATTTCAAAATCGGATAAAAAATACCGTGTAAAAAAAGACATCTCTGTGTACGCTATATACGAGACGCGATACGTATGCAGTAATTAGATATTCCCTGTTTTCTGCAGTCAGTTACTATATTCAAGCTAGTGATCGATATTTAAAGATCCGGCACAAGCCGAATAGAACTTGTTTCTTGTCTTTTCATGTCCAGTTTACGTTAGCTTCTTCAATATTTTCTTAATAGCATCTCTATGTGACGATTGAAATTGAAGCTTAATGGCTTATCAATAATAAGGAATATATAAATGTGGGCTTTCTTCTGTAGAGTTAATAGGTTCGCGGAAAAGTTTTGTCGTATTTTCCTACCCGCAGATAATTTTAGCTGTCAGGTCAAGGCAAACAGGTATAATACGTCATATAGAAATTTATGAATTATTGTATCACCTAAGGGTCTAATGGGACTACTTCCGATCGCTTTTATCGGTTAGTTACCAAGCGCAGAGCGGGTGCTTTGTAGCTACTGCATATAAAATCCTATGACCAGTTACAAAATGAAGTTAGAAAGGTACGAACCTGCTAAAGATAGTTTGGTAAATTCCTGTCCTATTTTCCTACCCCTAGCTAATTTTACTTATCAGGTCAAGCCAAGTAAGTGGAATGAGTCATATGAGGTCCCATTATTTAGGGATGTAATAGAACTACTTTGAATGGTCTTCACCATTTATTTGCGAAGTGCAGGATAAATAAGGCGCAGTGGTTAAAAAGACAATGCATTTGACATGAATTTCACAAAGTAAACAAAACATCTGCTATTTAAGAAAACTTATGTGATCCGTTGAAAAACAAAGTTGTAAATGTTCGGACCTGGTAAAGATGACTTGCTAACCTTTGTGGCTATGGTCTCCAGTCTCCAGTCTCAAAGAAAATCGCCGATTTGGGCGGCGCATATCGGAAAGTAACCCAGACCTAACCAATTTTCTATTGTAAAGGATCTAAACGTCCGGCATCCGAAAAACGTATCAAACATCTTCAAATTCAAGTGTCTGTTTAAATACCACAGAACTTTCCCGGCAACCTAATACATCCAAAGTGCCGCCAAGTTGTGCAAAAGTACATATTTAAGTACTCGGGTACTTGGTGAATTGTATAGAATCCAAAGATGGATCAAACAGGTAAAGATTAGTGTTATATATATTCCAGAAAGCACCGTGAACGGGTTATGAAAGAGGTACACAGTGCGGCTGTTTGACAGCTCCACCAGGCATATTAAGCGAGATTCTCTTATACCCTTATGAATGAATGGACTTGCACTGTGATCAAGTATTTAAAGATATTTAAATTACAACAGCACTTTCCCATCAACCTAATATCGACAAAGTACTGCCAAGTTATAAAAAAATGCTCTTTTACGTACTCAGATTATACGTTGGGATCCATATATGATTGATTTTTATACTCTATGCATGAAGGAGTTTGCATTACAATCATGTAACTGAAGACATTTAAAGTACAACAACATTGTTTTGTCAATCTAATATCGAAAAAGTGCTGCCAAGTTGGTACGATTTTAAGTACTCAAGTTATGCGATGCGATCCATATATGCTTGATATGATCGCCTGAATGAATGGATCAGCATTTTCTGCTGTACTGTTCGAAAGCTATACGCAAGTTAGTTAAAGTTCGCAACATATTTCATGTAATAAGTAGGGAAACTGTTGTACACATTAAAGTGCCTTTTAGGAGTTCTTATGAAAATTGAAACAAAAGCTAAAAGTTTTCCTTTTATGCTATTAAGTTTTTCTTCGGTGTTTTGTTACCGGGTAAAAAGAAATTAATTGCATACATAAACAAATAGCATTAATGACAACTTCAAAGCAAATCAGATCTGAACGGGACTACCGCATTTATACATATATATATATATGTGTGTGTAAACATTAATCTCTGTATGCGAATGTATCTTAATTCACATTTTCAAGACAGCAATGGATACGCAATAAAAAACGTAATTATTCATAAAGTCACAAAATCAAGAAACGGCCTGTGGTTATGAATGATTGCGTATCTAAGTCACGAGTCATAGAAAATTATTTATTTTGCTTTTTTTTTTACCACACACTTACGTGTAAACAACGAATAACTATAAATAAAAACCATTTACATAAAATTATATTTAATTACCATTCATAGCAAATCCTAACAAGATTTTTCTATTTTGTTTTTTTGGTTTTTTTTTTGCAATTAACTGCTTAAAGCACCAAAACCACCAAAAATTTATGCTTTAACTGGAAAAGCTTTTAGTAACGTTTAACGTAAAACTTAAGTTTGTTGTTGTACTTACAGTTCAAGTGACTTTGATGGAATGTGTGCGAATGTGCATTAATTAAGGACAGACAGATGGACATATTTACAAATGAGATCACATCATAACTGAATTTTAAATAAATATATCAAACAACCAAGTAAGCAACCAACCCACAAATACACAAAAAAAATTTATTCACTTTTCAATTTGTTTTTTACTTTAAAAGCGTAATTGAGTTCGTTTTCTAAGATTTCAAAAAAAAGAAAAAAAAAAAGCAAGTCGCCTTACGAGTAGCTTTGGTGACTGACTGACCGCACATTAAAATAAATCAAATAATATTTAAAATAAAAATATTTGAAAATAGTGTTATTATAAATTATTACCATAATTAAGTTGACGTTGTTTGAGGAAAACAAGGCAAACCGTAAACAAGTAATAAATAATCACACATTGTCTGTCAAAAAAAAAAAGAATGTATATATATATGTATTATACCTATTAAAAGTATACTCGATTTCTTCGTGAATACCCATCAAAAAAATTTATAAAAAAAGTTTCACGGGTGTACTGGATTCGTTCAATGTCGACGACTAATAAAGATGAGCTTTGGAGGGTACGATGTAGAAAATGACATTAAGTTAACTACGCTTGCTTACCTCCTCCTATGTTAATTGGCTTGTCTTCCCGCCCGCCTCCCTACCTGCTCATCCGTTTACTTTTCCATCTGTACATATGTCCACTTTACTGCCTAATTGTCTACCTAAGTACCTGTAAAGTGATCTGAATGTCAAGCTGTCTGTCGCTGGGAACGCTGGGGAATCATCGCAAAGGCCACCCTTTTCTACGTATTTAGTTAAAATGATAGACGACTACAGAAGTGTACTGAAAAGTATAAACAACGGCATAAGAGAACACAGAACCACTGCAGGGGTACCACAGGGCTCCAACCTAGGTCCCTTCCTGTGGAATCTCATGTATGACGGCCTGCATAATATGGAGCTTTCAAGAGGAGGAAAATTGTTAGGTTATGCGGATCAGATTACCATAATTGCGGAGCGAGCATAGATCGCATTAACAGAGATTTTAGTTAACGATAGCTTAAGTCATATAAGTAGGTGGGTATGCAAGTCTCAACTGAAACTTGTCATGGGGAAAACTGAAGCCCTACTGATGACGGATGGTAAGGTTTTCCAAGCGCCAAAAATAGAGATGGATATGGATGGACGTGTGGACTGTGTTCAATTTAGTTCTAATTTGAGATATCTGGGAGTGCAATTAGATACGAGGCGAACATTCGCGGAACCCGAAAAAGTCAATTTCTTCCTAATCATATTTTTCGGGTTTCTTGTGCCGTTTCAATTTACGAGCACATAAATTTACGGGCTGTGCCAAGGCACAGACATGATGAACAGCATGCTGTCTCGCTTGTCTTGGGTATATTTGAGTAACAGACTGTTCAGATCTCTGGAAGTAGAAATTATTTTAGGCAACCTGATAACGGTCGTGTTAACGGGCACCGTAAGATGGAAGATATGCGTTGGTTTTTTGCAAGACACGCTTCGATGGTGGCATCCGAACTCCTAATCTTAGACAAGGAGGGGGAGGTAGGATAACATAATAAAGATCGAGAATCCATAAGGGTCCAACCCGAATGATTTGACCCTCTACCACTACGTAAATAAAAGGTATCTGTTTTAATGCTAGACTATGCACCCATCATCTATCTATCTGCTTATCTATTTATCTTGTCTGGCTGTCTACCTGTTCACTTTTCATTGCATTTTCCATATGCCGTGGAACAAGTCTTTATTAGGCTTGCGCGGATGTATACAACACCCAAAACAACTTGAGACAGACCCTATTTTTATTATACCGAGCTAAGCTTGCTTGTTCGTCTGTCTGTCTTCTGTACTTATGTTCAACCTACAGATCGCATTTTTTCAGATATTTTGATGAAATTTGGTACACCGAAGTGTTTTGTGCCAGGAACGATCCCTATTGGAAATGGTTCGAATCGGACCACTTCTTCAACCACTTTCCACATAACGCTTTATTTTCAAAAGTCGTTGTATGAATAACTATAGGGTGATCCGCTATAATATTTTCACTTGTTTGTGTACACTTTTGTTAACTGTGATTTCATTTATCGTGTTTGCGTATAGTCGCATGCAATGCAGAAATAAAGATTGACTGCTATGCTAGCAAGACAGACAGACAAAAAAAATTTGCAAAAATGTTTCATAGGAGGAAAAAACTGTTAAATATTTTTATTATTTCTCTAGAACACGTTTTTTTTTTTTTTTAATTTTTAGAAAAAACAAGAAAAATACAAATAAGCCGTAGTTAAGCTTTGACATCGTTTGCCTCAGTTAGGCCATAAAACTCTAAACCGCAAATACTTGGAATTGTGAAAATTTCAAGTCTTGAATTAAGATCTATCTTGCAGAAGCTTGCCCCTTCTAATCAATAATTCCCATTATACAAAGAAATTTCCAAAAAAAAAAAAATTGTGCTCCACTTACAACACCGCATTGCCGCTGATACATAATAAATTTGAAATGAAGTTGTTTTTATTTACGCTGACAATTTATAAAAAAAGATTAATTAGTCTGTGAACGCATCATAAAAAATTTCAATAAATTGTTATGGTTTTTCCAAAAAAAATAATTGAAATTTCTAACAAACGATAACATGACCTTTCGAGCAACGAAAACATTAAATAGCAACGGATGGGGCACGTGCTATATAGCTAAGATTCGAAATTCCTGTAAGCAATAAATTTCAATTAAATCGTTGACAAATGTTCAGCAGATGCACCGCGAAGCAGTTTATCCAGAATATCAAATAAAACTTCGACTGTTTTTTTTTTTTTATTTTCCAAATAAATTCATAAAAAATCAATTAACAGTCAATAAGAAATTTTTATAAGCAAAGAAATATTTTGATAAGCAAAGACCTTTGTAATGGTTTATGATTATTGAGCAACATATAGGGATACAAAGTCCTCGATATTTTTGTTTGTATAGTAAACTTTGACTTTTTAATAAGAGTGAGACATCTTCTGAAGGCTGGAATAAGGACATAATCCGTGTACAAGACTGACAAAGGAAATAAGATTGACTAAGTTAAACGAATAGCCTTCTGGAGGACACTGAGAATAGCTTGTAACTCCGTTTTGATCATTAGCTTAACATAAGCTTTTTTGATTTTTAATTATTTTCGACGTCACTCCTTCCACAGGGCAAGACAGTTTTACAGTGGACACCTGTCACTATTAAATACTTGGGCAGACTGTACCAAATGTTTGACTCTGAAATTTAAAAGGGATATCCTCCTTAGGCTTGTAAAATATAAATTCTTGATGGCTTCTCCTCTTTACATCGTATCATGCTCCCTTTCCAATATGCGGAAGATAGTGAAGTATAGTGAGAGTCTTCTCAATTCAACTTTTTCGACCGCGGCCACTGCGATTGAGGATGACATACAGACGAACCAAAGAGTGGCTGATTGTTGTGTCGACCAACTTATCTTAGAATTTTATCCTGATAAGAAATATGCGGATTTTAAATGAGCTCTGAGGGCCATTTTGGTCTTTTACAAACCTATGAATCAATTATCACAAATATAAAAATAAATATGTGAATAAAATCTCATTATTTCGCGGTAACGTGTGTGTAGCAGGGATATCTGCTTTAGGAAGAAATAATACGGTATTTCAAAGGCACATGAAATGAACATGACATCACTTATATATCAGGTCAGGATATTTTCAGACTAATAACTTAATCTGATGCAGTTATCACATGTGACGCTTATTTAGAGAACTCCCTAGGACTTAGGATTTTTTCTATTGCTTACGAAAGGGCAAATGAGAGCAAAGGTATTCTTTTTATTCTTGTGCTTAGCGAAAGCTTAACATATTGTTTCACATTGCACTGAGTGAACATTGAGTTACTCACAAACACAAATACCTTACTCTGTTGCCTAGATTTTGAATTTTTTCTATTACTTGGGAAAGGGCATATGTGAGAAAAGATTTTCTTGTTATTCTTCTGCTTAGGAAAAGCATAACATGTTGTTTCATACTACACTGAGTGAATATTGAGCTACCCACGAACACGAATAACTTACTCTGTAGGCTGGTTTTAGATTGCTAATCATCACATGGGAATCATATGCCATCCACTTACTTAGAGACTCTCATTTTTGTCTTCTATTCAGAAAAGGATTAAGATACAGTTCCATGCCGCGCTGCGTTGAGCATAAATAGGAATGTTTTGTAACGTAGTGTGACCGCAGATTGTTAATATAACACAATACAAGTACAAAACGTGAGAACATGTGTCACCATTATCTTCTGCTTAGGAAAGGCTTAACATCTTCTTCTATGTCGCACAAATCGAACCCTGCTTTACTCATGAACTGGAATATGTTCCAGTTAAAATAATATAATGTAATGGCCGCCTTTGGCCTTGTGGAAGCCCAGCTAAAATCTTTGCTTTATTTTGAGTTAAGCGATCAGTTGCAGTGCAACTCGTTAGTTGGGCATTCAAGCATCCCATCTGAGAATTTAGATATAATTATAGCTACTAATGAAATTTTCCAAAAGACTTTTTCACTGCCAAGCGCACCACAGAAATGAAACTGCACTAGTGCAGTGGACGCCATATAATTTCCAATCATCGAGAAGGAAATGCCACGGAAGAATCTGGCTAAGAAATCTAAGCTCAGCTGGACCTTCAAGGATTGTAAAAATCCCTTTGGTAATGAGATTAAACAGGAAAGGGAACTCTCCTTCGATATATTCCCTGATCGACTTTAATATAGAGATTTTCAAAGACGGATAAAGAATTTCTTGTGACATCTTCTGTAGCTTAACAATCTATTCCAAGAACTAGAAATAATTGGTTTACATGAATTTGTTCGTCAAATTGTATTGTTCGGGTGGCGCAATGCCAGGTCCATAACAGTCGCGAGCACCAAGTTGGTGTTCGTGGGTTCTAATTTCGGTACAGTGGTAAAGGCGTGTCCCTTCACGCCACTTTCATTTGCTCTTTTCTTTCTGAGTGATGACCATTGAGTGATTGATCGTAAAAAAATTATGAAAACAATTTTGCATATAACCCTTTAAGAATTGGAAAGATTTTCTTTTAAATTAATTTTCTAAAATTTATGTTAATTAAAATAAGTAATGATGTAAATCTTAACATACAGACAGTACAGACCTAATTCTGAAATATGTACTTTTTGATGGAAAAATGTAATGCTTCCACACTAAATAACAGAAGCATACGTGTAAGCAGTGCCTCAAGGAGATTTTATTTCTTTATTTTCCCCCCACATTAATGAAGCCCGAGCTAGAAATAAGAATGAAACCATTAGAATCTTATATAAGCGAAGAGGGGGAAAAAAAAAGAGAAGAAGAAGAAGAAATGATGAAAAATGATATTTAATGTTCTCAACATGTTTTTGATTGAGTAGTAGTAGTAGTAGTAGTAGTAGTAGTAGTAGTAGTAGTAGTAGTAGTAGAGGGGATTGGTGTTAAACCAAATAAATTAGAATCATGATATACGTTCGCCTCTTGTAATCATGTTCTATGTTGCGCTTAAAGTATCGCAATTGAAATGTGATTATATATGTAGTTGTCTGCGTGCTTACGTATTTTGCACATATATATGTATGTATATATGTAGATATATATGTAGAATATATATGTATATATATATATATATATATATATGTAGAATATACATATATATATGTATATATGTAGATATGTATGTAGAATATATATATATATATATGCACAGTATATTCTTATGGCTGAGAGTATCTCCGCACAATTCCATCAAGTGCATGAGATTGCCGCGTTTATAAGACACCATCGAAACCAGGAAGAGCTTGATGAAGGCGAGCTCATGTGCAGTTAAACATATGAAAATGAATTGCATTTTAAATGAGTTTGTATGTATAAGCAAATAAAAAAAAAAAATAAAAAAACATACAAGAAAACATGAAATTTTTAGACGGAAACAGAGAAATGGCCCCCGCGTCACACTAATACACATACATACACATATGTTAATACATATGTCTGTACACATCTGTGACTATTAATAATAATAAACATTTTTGAAAATGTTAAGGAAAAAATGAAAGTTTCATTTGATATGAAAAAACAAAAAAATTGAAAAATACAAAGGAAATGAAAATTTAAGCAAAACAACAACAAAAAAAAAACTCATACTCGTTATATGGTTTTTAATTTTGTACAATATTTCGATTGAACATGTGTTGGAGGGATATGATATGTGTATGATACGTGTTTTTATGCTTACACACACAATTTAGTATATATATGGATGCAGATATGCTATTGCTTTGGCGTGATAAACCCTCGCATTTTTTTGCCATCTATTCAAATGATAAATCAGCTGATATCCGTATGGAAATTATTCATTCAGCTGTCAGTTTAAATAGTTTACAAGATTTTCTTTTCCTTTTCGGTCAAAACTCAATAAGAGAGTTTTAAGTTAATGCACAAACACACCTACATACATATATGCATATATATATAATGCACAGGTATTTACCAGTTGTACGACAACTGCTTTAACTATTTTATTTACATTTTGAAGTGATCTGTTGTGGAGGCTGTGTGACATTTCAAACGTCTAAATAAATTACTAGAGATTATATTGGCTGGCCGCCTGACCGTTTTAAAAAAAAAAAAACAAAATTTTTGTGAAAAGCTTTCAACTATTACTTTGAAAAGTAGAAAATTTCGTTAATTGAATAAAAGCGAAATATATTTTAATGAAATTTCATATCACACGCTATAATCTAATAAGTGATTTCAAATTAAAGAATTTTATGCTTTATATAATAAATTTGAAATTTCTTACATAAATTTGCAGCTTATGTCATTTTCATAATAGGGAGTAGATTAGATTTATCATAAAAGTAATGTGGGCAGAGGAATGCACAAAATGTATTTATGTGAATGTGAACGAATGTCTCCAGTGATTTAACATGAGTAGCTATAGGAAATTTTAATCTCGCAGTACCTAACTGACATTCGGTTTATTTAAGCGTGAGCCGACGCCCATAGAAAGTGAGAAAACCTATATAAGCTAGGGGGCTTCCTTCAGCTGGAGTACCAGATTGATTTAAAGTACATGGCCAATAAACCAACTTTTAGGAATGTGGAAGCCTGTGGCACCTCTAACTAAAATGTATTTATGTGAATGTGAACGAATGTCTCCAGTGACTTAACATGAGTAGCTATAGGAAATTTTAATCTCGCGGTGCCCACTGACATTCGGGTTATTTAAGCGTGAGCCGACGCCCATAGAAAGTGAGAAAACCTATATAAGCTAGGGGGCTTCCTTCAGCTGGAGTACCAGATTGATTTAAAGTACATGGCCAATAAACCAACTTTTAGGAATGTGGAAGCCTGTGGCACCTCTAAC
>KK499888.1:746138-801104 GCA_000688715.1 Glossina pallidipes
AATGAAATTTCATATCACACGCTATAATCTAATAAGTGATTTCAAATTAAAGAATTTTATGCTTTATATAATAAATTTGAAATTTCTTACATAAATTTGCAGCTTATGTCATTTTCATAATAGGGAGTAGATTAGATTTATCATAAAAGTAATGTGGGCAGAGGAATGCACAAAATGTATTTATGTGAACGTGAACGAATGTCTCCAGTGACTTAATATGAGTACCTATAGGAAATTTTAATCTCGCGGTGCCTGACTGACATTCGGGTTATTTAAGCGTGAGCCGACGCCCATAGAAAGTGAGAAAACCTATATAAGCTAGGGGGCTTCCTTCAGCTGGAGTACCAGATTGATTTAAAGTACATGGCCAATAAACGCACTTTTAGGAATATGGAAGCCTCTTGCACCTGTAACTATTCGCTTTAGGAATGGTTGAAAATCGCAGCCACCACGATACTCCCCGAAGTGCCGCACCCAGCAGTCAGGACTCCTTATCACAACAAGCAGATTTCTCCGCTAAGAAGTTACTCTATTGCAGATAGGTGGTGAGTGGGCCTCTGACCTCCATGGGGCTTAAATTTAAACCATAAAGCCGTTAGCTTTACTTTGTGCGACAGTAGTCACGGTTGCCTTTGAATCTATCATACAACACCGGTTAGCCAAACCCTTTCTCCCCATCCTTTCCCTTTCCTTTCCCTCTCCTTTGTCAAAATATATATGCATCGGCTCATCAGCATGAGTAGACAAGTAGGCAAAGAATCGCGACTAACAACTGAATAAGCGCTCGTTCAAAACTCAAGTTCGGACGAGGAGGTGATTCAAGTTATCCGACAGTCTTTAAATCCCGATTTTGTAAATTTATTTAGAAAATATATAAAAAATAAATAAATAAATACATGCATCGACGAATACAACTGACGTGGCCTGATGTATTTTCTCGACAACTACTACTTCAGCGTACTTCACAACCCAAATATGTCCTACTGCAGATAGTTTGGATTTCCTCCATTGCAATAAAGTGAATGTGAACAGTGCGGAACTAACTTTGCGACTATTTGCGACTATAACCTCAAACCCGCGTGAAGTAGAAGTGACCGCAGATTAAGGAACTAGAGCCGCAAACAGTTTTCTAAAATATGCTTCAGACTTTATTTATCCTTGGTCAGGGTGAGTCTCCAAGTCTCTTCGACCATATCAACCTGATCGTCTCTCAATATTCGCGCGTTCAAATCTCACTGCGGCACGTTCAAATCTTAGTTTGGCCGCAGCTTTACCGAATGCTCAATCAGTAAAGGGCTAACGTTTAGCGTTTGAGAACAAACCCAAAAATACGGGCTAAAATATATTCTTTTTCATTAAAAATCAAACGGTTCTTAAAGGTGTTTTTACGGTATTAAAGAAAAGGTTTATTATAAATTTTTGCTCAATCTTACGGTAGTTTGAGGGCGGTTGCTTGAAGCAGCCGGTTCCACTTCGAACACTACTTGGCGCGCTTATGGCACAAACAGGATCTAACGGTAAACTTATTTTCATAATTTTTTGGTTAATCACTGAGGGGGTATTTGCTATACGTGAAACGCTGATAGTCAGGAAGAAGTGTTAGATGAGTATTTACTATAGCTAGGTATAAACAAACCGTGCTGAGATTTAAATCCGCGAACATTGATTTGGCGATCGTGACCCCCCGCCTGCTCATCTACACGTGAGCCAAGCGTAAACCTATAGCGATATTATCTACCATAGCAAAGTGTGATTGACATCGCTCGATTTTTCTCACCCTCAACAAAGTGGATGTCGAAACGTTCAGTCATCTTGTCTCTTGCAACTCTGCTTTGGTGAACAATTGTCTTGAGCTCAAAGCCCTCTCTATGCCCTAGATCAAGAATCCAAAAAAAAATTTGTCATGTGAATACTCACGAGTTCTGCGAACAGGAACCGCAACCAGTTTCCACATATCTCAAGGAAACGCTTTGGATTTTCGTACAGAAAAATTGGTAAAGATGGCAACGGTCTCTGAGACAGGTATTTCAAGAAAGGTCAAGCGAATTGCGGCTTTACGATCTGGGGTGCTCTGTAAAATTTACTCCCTATTGCCGCTCTAAACAAAATCCAGTTTTCGATAGCTTTATAAAACAAGTAATGGAAAGGACCTTGCATGGTGCTAGGGTCTCAACAAAACATATGCAATCTACATTATTAATATAATTATTCATCTAGTGACTTTTCAAAATAACACATTATAAAGGAAAATGGTCGGAATAGAGGTGCGATCTCAACCACTTTCACTGGCATCCGCCCTTGGGCCAACACATGTCAGCATGGTACATTTCATCAAAATATCTCAAAAATCGCGACCCGTAGATTGAACACAAAAAAAAAAAACAAGACGCACGGACGGACAGACAAGCTTAAATGGATTCAGAAAGTCATTCTGAATGAAAGATGCGTCTATCTTCAGTCCTTCTGTGCTGTTGCGTATATCTGCACAAACTTAATATCCACCAAAGGCGGTGTAGGGTATTGAAAAAGAGTTCTTTTTTTGTAAATTATTTCTTTAAAAATTTTTATTTTTAAAGCGGTTATCCTTTTTAGATGCCATTTACAATTTAAAGAAAAATATTTCATTCATTCTTTGGTTATATAAATTTTCCATTCTCTGTCATAACACATGTTCTCGATTGCCAATCATCTTTAAAATGTTAGCTTTTTAGAAATTGTTAACATTTTCACATAGAGTTAGAGTGTATTAACCTACTTAGTTAGTTAGTTGCTCCCACTAAACAAAAGAAATTCAATTATGAAAAAAAAAAAAGAGATTCTTATAAATCAATTGCGGTCAGAATTCGGTCAAAGGAGCCGTAGGTGGTCGAATAATAATTAAGTGGAAATAAAAGCAAGAAATTCCGTCAATTCTAGATTTTCAAAAAAAAATATATATTTTTTTTCTTTGCTTTTTAGAATAAGTTTTTTTCATAACAGAAATATGTACAGACAGAGAGAAAAGATATTCATATTCAAGCACATTTCATTTGACCATTCATTGTGCCGCTTGGCATATTGTGAAAGTTTGTGGAAAACAGCAGGCACAATGATGCATTTGAGGAAGAATGAATACAAGATTTATGGAGTGCAATAATTTGACAGAGAGCCCGCAGTCGAATGTCGTAGGCTGTCGAAGTATGTGGGATTATTTTACATTTAAATTAGGAAAAGAAAACTAAAAAAGAAAAAAAGAAAACGAAAAAAAAAAAAAAATATTATGCAAATTATTTATTTCTTCCTTTTCTCTTTCTCTCTTTCTCTCTTTTTCATTAAAGAAAATCATTTCATATTGAGATCGCCGTTTGTTGGCTTAATTCAGTTGTTTTGTTTGCTTAAACGTTCTTACATTTAATTAAATTATTAATTCAATAATTTATGAAAAAGAAAAAGTGTTACGATGACCATGATTTAAGATGCATTCACATATATATACATATATATATATATATATATATATATATGGGTATGTGTTTATTTTTAGTTTTGAACTTCATCATGATTTATTATCATATGCTTCGTTGAAAATAAAAGAGTTATTTATATATGACTCTTAAAATTTATTTCATCTATACATACAATTAGTAGCAAACAAAAAATTTAAATTTACTTCTTCTAATCCGTCTTATTTCCAAATATAAATTATAAGGGGAGTGCTCTACTTCTGCGTGGAAAATGTTTTTTTTGTTTTGCTATGCATTTCGTAAAGCATATCTCTTCAAATATGTAAAAATATCACCGGGTTACGACATCAGACAAAGAGCTTAACATTTTCGTTCAAAAAATTTGTTAAATATATTTAACATTAGCTTTTTTGGAATGATTTGAGTGAAAATATTGTCTTTTTTTCCTAGGATTTATATTTAATTTGGGCCGCAAATCATGGCATAGTATAAGGTAAGTGAGATTTTTCTTGCCCTGAAGTACAACAAAAGGCAAACTAAACAAGTCGCAATAGTTATTACTTCTTACCAACTTACATGACACAAAGAAAGCAAACAAACATTCATTTATATAATAATGAAGTCCAATTTTTATACCCATCGCTGATGGTTGAGGGGTATATTCATTTCGTCAAACCATTGGCAATGGTAAAAAGAAAGTTCCAAAGACCCCTTAGCAGCCCTAATCAGCATCAAATTCTGAATCAATTTAAATATGTCCGTCTGTCCATACATTGCAAACTTTTCCCTGGCCGCAAACATGAAGCATTCGATGTCAAATTTTGCAGAAATAATGGAAGTTCTTGCACGCAGGCTGGTATTGGCCCAAAATTGGCCGAAGAACACGCCCACAGCATCATGTAAACTGAGAGCTCCTCTGTTTTTCCAAAAGAATAAAAAGCGTTTTTTTTTATTTGCTCATAAACTAAGGCAGACAAATGTACAAACATTTGAACACATATTCTATGGGCAATGGCGTAGTATTTGAACAAAAATAAAAAAAATTGACCACGCCTACCCGTTCTATGGGGTAACAAGTTTAAATTTTGTTTCAATACCTTTATAAAAACAATCTTCATAAACCCCATAAAGTATGAAAATTGGAATGCAGCTAAGCATGTCCGTCTGTTCCTCTGTCCATCTGTCTGCCTGAGCAACTGTGTAGTATTTGCGGTAAACAATCTGTTGTTAGCGAAAATGAATGTGCAAAAGAATTTGAAAGTGACTTGAACTTATTGGAGGACATGCCTAGGCGATAAAGACTTTTATTTTGAAAAAAGGAAAAATCGGCCACCTTCACCCCTTCATGTTCTAGAGCATGAACATTTAGTTCTTTTAATTTTTTTTTGTCGTTTTTTGGTGTAACCGCGAACCGTACAAAAGATTCGGTCACGACTGGATATAATTTTCTTATTTGTTTTATTTTATTATGCGAGAACATAAGCCATCCAATAGCCAACAAAATAGCGCTTAATACTCACAAGAGATTAAATCTGAAAAAGGCCCGAAATGTTTAATCGATTGAATCGAAAAACAAAATTTGATCAAATCATTCGCCAAGAAATCATTTTGCAAATCCAATCAAATTCGTACACAAAGATGTGCTCTCTTCGGATAGGATCTTTGTGATACGTTGCTCAGCGGTTTTTTTTTTTCATAAAATAAATATGATTTAATGCCAAGCCTAATACGGAATTTATTTTTAATTTCGCTTTATTAACATAAAGTCATAAATCTCTAAAAGCGAACGGCGCCTTCCTTTTAGTACACCGTGATTGTGCATTCAGAATAATGAAAAAATTTACAAAAAAAAAGAAAAGAGAAAAACAAAAACAAAAACTTTATAAATACAGATTCTATACGAATATCTTTAGAAGTTAGATAAGCATCTTGATCCGTTTATTGCACACCTACGCTAATGACGATTTGCGTTTTCGTTTGTGTGTTTCGTTTCAGCCACAGCCTGGAAGTATGATATCATTGTGTTAGGAGCGAAATCATTGATTGGCAGATAACTTTCAGATATCAAAAGTAAAGCAACCGAGCACACAGCGCGCATTTTAGATAAATCTTTAGAATTCGTTATAATTGTAACTGACATCATCTCCTTTTCACAGCTACCATATTATTATGCTTTTTTTACGCCTTTAGGTCGTAAATGTTGCTGCGCGAATTGCGAGAGATTGCGAGTCATTTATCATATCAACCGCGTGTCATATATAGCGCAAGTATGCATTGAAATGTTGATTCTAATGTAAATCGTTTTGAATTTATTATTATTGTAATCATTGTATCTTGAAAATCTATTTTTTTTTCTTTTTTTTTTTTTTTTTTTTATTATTTTACTTAACCTTAAACTCCACCTAATATGACCTTATTGTCATTTTTGTCATAAATTCTTTTGTATTTATTTTAAGCCAAACAGATTGATGTCTGTATCTTTGTCTGTCTATGCACTCAAGTTGAATCCGTATTGCCTTGTTTGTCAGTTAGTTTTCGTTTTCTTGATGGCCATGTGGGTGTCTTGCAATTTGTTATTGCAATAACTTTGACGGTTTTTATAATGCTTTTTTTATTTGTTCTATTGTACGATATATGTCAAGTATTGGCGCTACTATATGACGCGTTTAATATTGACTCGCCATGTGTTCTAAAATTTGATTTGTAATTTGTCATGTTTTTGATTTAAAGTTTACTTTTACCAACTACTGGTTGCTACTACTGGGTGCTAAAATATGTCATCAAATATGTCACTTTGCTACAATGCTTTTTATACCCTACACAATTTGTCGTAGAGGATATATTAAGTTCGTGCAAACGTATGTAATAACCAAGAGAACTTAAGATAGACTCGACTTTTATTATACCGATAGATACAGATACATATTCATTTTATGAATCAATGTAAGTCTGTCCGTCCGTCTGATGTCTGTCCATTTAAATTTTTATTCAAGCTATAGGTCGAAATTTAAGACATTTTGCTGAAATTCGGTACACAGAAGTGCTTTGACTCAAGGACGCACAGTACTGAAAATGGTTCAAATCGGTCGACTTTTCCGACCAATCCTTATCTAATCACTTTTCGAAAGTTTTCGATAAAACTCACTGTGTAATAGCATTTTGTAATTCTAAATTGGTCCGAAAATTTTGGACAGGCTGGACCAATTTTTTGAACCGCCTCTCATAAAATCGTTTCTACGAAAATTGACCCTTTATGTGACAAGAAAACCTTCAGTATTTTATAGTAAAAATTGCTCCATAATAATAAATTGACAAAGAAACCAACTCTAATAAATTTGGACCACATAGGTCAATTTTTCGGGTACCACGAAGTATAAGATTTCTCATTAAACCCTTATACAACGAAAGGTCTAATTGTTAATGTTTCATGATGAAAATCTGTGCGATATAAAAATTAAGTCAACCAAATTGTGAGCTTCATGCGTCTATTTCTTAAACCCCGTAGAAGATTTCTCATGAATACGCCATCGTAGGGTATCTAATTGTCGGTATTGGCCGACTATACTTGTTTTTAAGTTGTTATGGAAAGGAATTGTTACGGGACTTTTTTTTATATATCTTCTGGTTGGGAGACAAAACTTTCATATTTTTTCATAGTGGAATAAGGTGTGAGTTTAATAAGAATGTGTGCAAATAATATAAAAATTTATGATCAAAGTGGTAAAATAAATTTTGAAACGATCCTTAGGGGTGCATTTTCGCGTTGCCATCTATCACTAGTCGCATTATTCCCATGCTTTCTATAGTTCACTAACTTTGTTAAAGGTTTCTATAAGGATGTTAGGATTCCAGAGCAAAGTAGGCAAGTAGAAAAGAAGAAGCTGTTTTTGTGCAGATCCAATCAATGGCAAAGCTGCTTTGATTTCGCATCCTCCGCAGGAATGATCTTATTGTTTGCTGGGTTGTTAAGTCTCGCAAACCGCAGAGAAAAAATACTTCGTAACGTGTGATGTTTCTGGGATCTTGCTTACGATGCATGGAATACGAATACGAATATTGCGCGGAAGACAGTACCAGGAGGTTAACATTTTTTTTTTCCACCAACAATCATTCAGGGGATATCCCATATCCACATAACACGATGATGGTGAGAAAGAATTGACTAAAGTGAAAGAGATGAGAAACTGCTGGCCGCAGTCTAGTGTGTATGTGTTCAACCGGTATTCTTATGTGAATAATCCGTGTCGCGACTTGAAAGACCTATTCGACTCGTGCGCAATGCGTAAATGTTAAGCGTCTGTCGACTGAACTATCACCATAGCTGCAAGCATAGTCAACTCTATGGGACTTGGGATTTGAACCTGCATCCGCTGAATTGCTAATCACGATTCTTAACTACTCGACTACTCATACTCGACTACATAGATAACAAATATTCGCTATAGTAACAACTCAATAGCGTAAGTATTTTATATCCAAACACTTTCGCATGGTAACTATTTAGATGATGTACATGTGGTAATAAACTTTTACGATCGGGAGACTTCATTGGTGGGAGTATCTGCTAATCGAAGGCAAGTTTAGGCTTTTTGGAAGTTGCCTCTTCCTTAGTCGATTAAAGCAAATGTTGGAAGCAGATGTTAGAAAAACATCGAATTTTGTCTTCTTTACAAGAGCTCCTTGCCTCTCCTTGCCTTAATGGGATCATTCCTAACATGCCGTTAGCACTGACTTGTACGACAAATTGCGAATACAGCCGCTATGACAGCATCGACCGCAGGCAGGTTGACAAGTGGATTCTTCTTCTTTCTTCCGAATGAATTTCAGAGATCCGTCCCGCAATGAAGATAACATTTTTGATATTCAAAATCGAACATAGAAAAGAAAAAGTAACTTTTTTGTATTCCATTGAATCGTTTGGCGCTACTTTCATGTTCCTTGAAAGCTATCATCAAACGCTTTGATTTTATAGCAAAAAAACAAAATGAAAAAAGTAAATTTTAATTTTAATAGCATACATAGCACATCGTAAACACAAATATACGCATGTATACATATCGATCACATTTCATATTACATATCGCGTATGGTTAGATGGTGCGTGTAGACGCATTTATAGATTAACAAAGATGTAGTTAAACCTGTAAAATTTCTTATCAAAATGACAAACGGCAAATGCGAGTGTTAATGGTTGTCCATACGTTCGCTCGCTAGTTCGTTGATCAGTCCGTCTGTTCACTTGTTTTTCTTTTTTTTTTTGCTTTGTCATGAATAAAAGTGATGTGCGTAGCGGTGTAAGTAGCACCAAAATTGATGATATTTAGTAACAGTTAGTTGCTTATGCATGCGTATACAGTTGTTGCTCTTATTAAAGTTTTGCGTAGGCTATAAATACATGATAATGATGCGAAATGTATCGCAAGCTTAATCACACTTGTTGGTTTCGGTCGCACAGTTACGCAGAAATAAGCGATAAAGTTGCATATTAAGTTAAAGATATGTCTTGAAAGCCTATCATCATATTTGTAGGTAGCAAGATTTTTACAAACGGGAAGCAATTACACGAGCTATGAGACCAGAATTTAAGTGATAAGAAAAGTTTAACTGCCGACCAGGAAACACCACGAGCACGATTGATTAATGGGCAATGGGTATCTGTACTATACTATAGTTTCGGGGAGCCTTAAAGCCTGAGTTTGAGAATTTTGATAAACTTTAGCGTTACAAGTAGCATAACTTATTTAATGTGTTATGAAGTTTATAAAACCAATCATATATGATTGCTTTCAATGCATTCAATTTGGTTCAATTATTCCCATTTCTTTCAAGCGGTTTCCGAAGCCAAAGTTACCGCAACTAAAACGTTTAAGTAACGCTTATAGTTCATAAAGTCTACAGGTGTTTATATGTGTTTGTATTCGTGAATCATGTTTTATCATAACTTATATTTGCGTCTGTATGTGTGCGTGTGTGTATGTATGTCCGCGGTGTTAGTGTAAATTTAATGGATTTTATGCATAATCAGTATTAATATTCGCTAACAAGAATTTGCTCGTAAGTGTACATCTTCCTTAAGTGCGATGAGAGTGAAAAGACGAAGAATTAATAATAAGCAAGTAATGTTTTATACAAAAAAAGAAAAAGGAAAAAAGAAAAAATATACGAGTTTCTAAACATATATATATAAGATCGTATGTAAATACACATAAGGCTGCTGCAATTTTCACGTTACGTTTGCGACAAGTTTACAGTGTAAATACATATATACTTATGTGCCTAACTACATAAATGCATATATAATTAGGTTGAATGGGTCTTACATTATACACGGATGATACATTTTGCTGATAAGGTTGTCTGGTCTTCTTCTTGACAAACATGACTTCCGTTGATATGCTGAACGGCTGCCGCCGTAGAAAAGCAAAAAAAAAAAAGGAACGAATGACTGATTTACGTAAAATTTAAAGAAGCAGCAACAGCAACAACAGCTATGACAAAAACAAGTGAAACGTTAGAGTTAAGTATGTTTAAATGCATTTAAACTTTACCTACTTTGAAATGAGTTTAGAAGGCATTGCGCCAAACCAGTATCTGGATCTCTAATACGCATCTTTATCATCATCAAAATAACATCAAACGCAAGCAATGAGAAGACTCGTTGCAGTAGTGATTGGGATTTCTTTACAAGTAATTTATTTATTAAGTTAGGCATAAAAGTATTTTACGGGCAGTGCTTTATGTGAGAAACTTTCTTCTTTCAACTAAACGCAAAAAATTGTAATAATAGTTTTTGTTTTTCACTTTATAAAGTAGGAAATGATCCCATATAAATAAACTTGTGTACGAAGGTAGCCCCATTATTGTCTGCTTTGTAATGTATAGAAGAGCATAAAAGTGAGCGAACTGTAGGCCTTAAAAATATTTTTTACATTCATGTGTATACAAATTGAAAAAAAAAAAGAAAATCAGTTATATTCGGCTTGAGTCGAATCTTCAAAAGCCTGCTATTATCATGCGTAGGATATTTAATTATGCAACGTAAAGTAAAATTCCATTCACTTGATTGCATATCGCCTATAGTGCACCTTCTAAAAATTTTTTTACATGGTTTCCCAGCTTTTTGCAGAAATCACACTATTTACTTACTCCACGTGTAACTGAAATGAAAAGAAATGCTCCCTGTTTTTTTTTTTAAGAGATGGTCTTATTCCTCTCTGACAATTCCTCAGAATCGATATTCATTGCAATTAGTAGCAAAAATTGACATTACACCACTTACTTACTCCGTATATATTTCAAGCAGAGGTGAGTTCTTAACGGTTTTTCTAAGAGAAGACGTTATGCGTCTGTGATCATTTCTCAAAACTGATGTCTAAGGCATTTATTTGCAAAAATTTATATTACACTACTTACTTACTCCACGTGCGCCTGAATTGGAAATCAATTGTTAGCGATTTCTTGTAAGAGACTGTGGTATCCTTCTGTGACTCAATTTTCCCATTAGTTGCACAAATTGCAATTACACTATTTACTTACTCCATATGTACATGAATTGGAAATTAATTTTCTATGAGATCCCTTTACGTGTTTATGAGAATTCCTCAAAACTGACATCTAAGGCATTTAGACAGACAATTTTCAAGTTTCAAAACCATGTATAAATCAAGAAATGGAAGTGCAATACGTATATTTTGCTATTAACAATAATTGACTTCTGGTCTTGTGGATAAATCATCAGTTTGAGATTTTGTTAAGAACAATTTGAAGACCCATTTTAAGCTAAAAATATCTATTTGGAAATTTAAGCGGAATAACAATTTTTTTTTTGCAGTTTTCGCCAGACTTGGAACTTTATTTAATTTTCGGTCTTAATTTGAGTAGAATGAGAAGAAGAAATATAAGATCAAGTTTGTTTTTCCAAGCGCACTTTAAAACACCTAATCGAACACAATCGAAATTGATTTAATTAATCAAAACGGTATATCACCATTGAGTTTCCCAATGCATTTTACTATACGTTACAAACATATAGCAAATTCAATATACTACCTACGATGGGTGTAGAAAAAGCGGTAAAGCCATTGCAGTGCCATATGCTCTGCTTTCAATTTTTCTTCCATATATCTAACTATTCAGTTCATGCAAAAACGCTTTCACACATTCACACTTCAAAAGCAGAAACAAAAAAATTAGTTCAAAAATTTGAAAAAAGGCACAACACTGACGAGACAGTGTCTGGGCCATTGACATACAGTAGTTACTTTTTCACCATTATATGGATTTATACGTAGGCAAGTAAAACAAACATAATTTATGTATGCGCATATTTACTCTTACGTGAATACATCTACATGTTTATACATATGTGTGTGTCTGTGTGTCTTTATAGTAGATGCAAAGTACATAATAGATAACCACAAGGGACTTTCAAGTTTAATTCAGCCTCATTGCGCGATTACTATTAAGATGTAATCGATAGAAATCACAATTCATCCACACAAAAAAATCATTCAGAGAAAAAATTCGTTCATTTGAAAATATGGAAAATTTTTATATGATTATGGTATGCTGCTGACATAACCATGTTAACACGTTTATAATTGTCTTGATAATTGCTTAAGCTTTAGGAAATTTTTAAATTGCGGAACACACACAAAATGCGATGATAATAATAAGCTTCAGTTTCTACTTGGCATACGTGCATACATACGGTTATGCATTTTAATGTTTATAAGTGTGAAGCCGAAATTCTTGATTTCAATTTGCATTTTTAAATCCAAACCTATACTTACGACAATTTTGCCTTCAAACATCTATAGTATTTTTTTTTTTTTTGAAAGATTATTAATTTTTTATACCCCACACCAGTTGCAGCATAGAGTACATTAAGTTTATGCAGATATGTGTAACACTGAAATAAACACAACTGCTATTATACGATTCTGAATCACTTTCCGAATTGATTTAAGGTAGTCTATCCGTCTGTAAGTTTCCTTCTTTTCAACCTACAGGCCGAAATTTTTCAGATATTTTCATCAAATTTGGTACATTAGCGCGTTTCGGCCCAAGGGCGAACGCTGTTGAAAATGGTTCGGATCGGACCACATTTTGGATCACTTCTCATATAAAGCCTTATTTTGGAAAGTCTCTACATGCAAAAGTGTAAGATGGTGTAGGGTATGTAAGATATGCAGATTGCCGGCTATAATCTTTCTACTTCTTTTTCGTTAATTTATTAATTTTTTGAATTCCAAATTATTTACGATTATTCAAAATATACCTAAAGTAGTGACTGATTTAAAGAGAGATTACAAGATTGGAATTTTTAAATAGTTGAAGGTAACCTTGTCCAGTACAACTGCTGTGCTTGCTACATTTCAAAAAATACATGTAAACGTTTTAAAGTCCTCTCTTATGTGAAGGTGAGCCTTTAGGTCGATCGCATTCAGTTTTACATTTGGATTTGAAAAATAATTTAAATGTGCATCCACTATGAACTATTTGGCCTATGATGATGATGATAAGCATGTAACGCCCCGTGATCGTTGCTTAAAAAATCAACTTTCGGCCTATTCGTAGCCCTTTTGCTCTCTTTAACTTTCTTTTTTTTTATTCTGCAGTTTAAACACAAGAATACAAACTGAACGGACACACGGACAACCTTAGATCGATTCAGGAAATAATTCAAGGACTCTACTTGTGACGATAAGTAACCTATTATTCCCGCTTTTCCATGCACGTTAGGATACTTGGTGTACTTCCATGCAATGCAAACAATTGATAAATCTGACAAATCCCTCCTAGAAAGTATAACAAATTCGTAAAACTGCAAAAGTTTGCGTAGGAATAAAAACTGGATGGACAGACAGACAAGCTTAGATTGATTGAGGAAGTAATGGTAAGACTACGCTTGTGATGATAAGCAACCTACTTTTGCATGTACGTTAGGATACTTGGTGTACTTCCACGCAATGCAAGCAATCGATAAATCTGACAAATCCCTCCTAGAAAGTATAACAAATTCGTAAAATTTGCAAATGTTATAGAAATTGATCGATATTACTGTACATGCAAAGTTCCAAAGTTTCGGGACGAAACTAAGTTTCTTTAGTTTTTTTTTTTTTTTTTTTTTTTTAATAAAAGTTTATCACTGGAATAGTCACGACAAACTAATTATTTTTAATAAACATTGACATACACACAATTGTATATATATATTGTATATATATCTTTATTTTGTGTTTATATATTTGTCTTTATCTGCTAATTTTGTGAAATAACATTTAAACGGTTGCATTTATTTTGACATATACACAGCGACTTATGTCATGATGAGAATTGTTGATAGCATGCGGCATTTTCATATGCCTACAAATCGTCCGCAAATTAATGTTAGTGTAAATTAATGCATACACGCACATATATATATATATGTACTATACTTATATATATGTGATTATATGTCGTGCGTGCATATGCTGACAAACATATGAAAATAATTTATTTTATTATTACAAGTGGTTTTTTACTTTGATTATAAATACCGTCATACACACTTTCACACATATATTTATAATCGTACACGACATCTAGATATGTGAGGAGAAAACAATTTTAAAGAAAACCAAATTCAATCAAGTATGTGGCGGAATGTTATAAAACTAATTGTAACTGACTGACGGACTCGCTGAAAAGCTGGGGTAGTTCATAAACGTGTATTTATTTTGCGAGTTTGTTGTGATGATCGTGTGTAAGCATGTTTATTTGCATATTTTAAATGTCATGGAAATTGTCACGCCTACGCATGTCATATAAAAGTTTTTATTCGCTTTGGTCTTTCAATGAATTTTTATTTAATTGAATTAAACGCAAGTGTTTTGAATTAAAGCGAATCTATTTCAACAAAAAATTCCTCACAACGCCTTGATTTATAATTTTAAATATATTCGCTTTTCTATCTGCACATTTTTATCATAAAAAAATAAAAAAAAAAGACAACAATAACAATAATAATGAAGTTCACAACAATGTCATCCATACGCATACGCATACACATTTATTTATTTGTTATCCATACTTACAAGACAAGTGTTTGCTTTTGAAATAAATTATCATTTATTTGTTAAAACTTTGTGCGAGCGAGTCTTCTATTTTTATGTTGAGGTCGTCCTCATATATATAACAATACTTTGACAGACAATCACGTGTTTATATGTAAGTATTTTACTACTAAAGTTTACTTACGCAAGATATTGTTAAACCAGAATCATTTGACTCAACAAATGTAAACACGCACTCACTCGATGGTTGTGCTGCTGCTGCTGGCGTGCTTTGCGTTTTTTTTTTTTATTTTATTGTTATTTTTATTTTTTTATTGCTCTGCTGTAAACATACTGACCTAGAAATCGCTAAAGGCTAATGACAGTGATTGAAAGTTTCAATCAAGAGAAGCATACATTGTATGTACTTTTAACGGCGATTGAATCACAGCCAGATGAATCTCCGGTTTAAGTCTTAACTTACAATAGTCAACCGGCCATTGCACCCAAGATTTTCCGTCTGATTGGTTTTTACGACATTGCATTGCTTTGTAAACATCGTATACACCCTTTGTGGTACGGAGTATGTTACGTTTGTTCGAATGTATGTGTAACAAGTGGAAGGACCAACCATTTATTAAATCAACCGATCCGGGTTCTTTCCCTCAATCAGTTTTTGAATTGATTTAAGCTTGTCCGCCCGTCTGTCCGTTTTATATTCGTTTATATATCTTTGGGTTTAACATGCAGATCGCAAATTTTGATACGCTTATGTGTTCTGGACCACAAACTAATCCTATTGGAGATTTATTTGCAAACAATGCTTTGTTTCAGGAAACTCGGTATATAGGAAAAAAATTGTACTTTTAAAAATTGCTCGAAAAAAGTCTGCAAGTAATACCATATTAGCATCTTGAACGAAAGTAAAAAACCCGCATGGACCAATTTTATGAAGCCGCTCCTGCACCATTGGCTCAGAAGAGTATGAAAATTATTGTTATGTCGATGTTTTGTTCTCGGACCTTTAGGAGTCTCGGTGGGGTCACCAAAATTTCTTAACAGATTGTACCAATATCTACAGCTCATCTCCGCAGAGAAGAGTCTCTAATCAATAGAACTATGTAGATGTGGAAAGTCGGCCAACATTGTCCCTCACATCGATGTAATCACTGGCTATGAAAACAGAGATAGTCGGGTTTGATAAGGAACTAATTACATCATTTGTAGGAAAAAAAAGCCTATGTATGCCATAGAGGTTTAACTTTTTTTATATAGTAATGAAAATAAGTCCGTAATAGTAATATGACGTAAAAATCAATTCTGTAAAAAATTTTGACTCTGTAGATCCATCTTTTCAAGTTCACCTTCTAAAAGGGTCCTCAGCAATGTGAAAATGAAGAGGAAGATGACTTTCGATAAGAAAATTAATTTCACAAAACTTGAACCATATCAGGACAATTTTTGGATTCTCCCTTTTACACGGAAGCGGGTTGTAATGTTTAGTATTTTATTATAAAAATAAATGCAGATGCAGACGATTTGATGTAAAGTATTTAAGAATCGACCTTACCCGGCTATAAAATTTTCCCTTGTTTGTTTTTTTCTTTTTCTCAATAAAGCTGAAATGTTTAAATTGATAAAAGACTTTGACATTTGTTTCAATTGAAAATTTTTAAAGAAATCAATAAAATGTTCTCATGCGAGTACGTTGTAGAGATATGAGTACTTGAACGAATTTTTTTGTTTAAGGAAGTGTTAAGGTTTGCAAAAATTTTCATTAATAATTTATTATAAAATAATAACAAGTAAGAAAATAATATTCGATCGTGATCGAATCTTTTACACCCTTCACCATTATCCTAAAAAAGGGCAAAAAAAGTAAGAGAAATATATTTTCTTGCTCTACAATAAGGAGAGGGCGCAGTTGAATTTTTTTGAGTATAGGGTTTTTGTCGTATAGGGGTATGGGCGTTATAGTCGTCCTTTGGAAATGTTGAAGTCACCGCCAAATTCTTTTGCAAATTAGTACGTGAGAGACACCGTTGCGCAGACAGGCAAATGGACATAGGAACAGGCGGAGATGTTTGAGTTTATTCCAAATTTGAAACTGGCCAAGCTTTATGGGGTGTTGAAGTTTGTTTCTGCGCTTTATAAAGGTATTGAGAACAATTAAATTTTGACATACTATAATATTGGGTAGGCATGGTCAATTATGCCATTGTTGTACAGGTACTTCCCAATTCTCAAAGAATAAATGTTCAAATTTTTGTATATTTGTCTGCTATAGTTTATGAGTAATGAGCAAAAAATCCACTTTTTTATTACTTTTGAAAAACGGAGGTGCTCTCAGGTTATGTGATACTGTGAGCATGTCGTTCGACCGATTGGGCTCATTTTCAATACCAACCTACGTGTAAGAACTTTCAATGGTTATGCTAAATTTGAAGATGATAACTTCATTTTTGCAGCCAGGGGAATGTTTACATCGGACGGATGGACGGACATCTTTAAATCGATTTCGCATTTGATGCTGTTCAAGAGTATATATACTTTGCGGGGTCGCTGATGCTTCCTTCTAGGCGTTTCAAGGGGTTTGACAAAATGAATATAGTCCTCATCCTTCGGTGTTAGGTATAAAAAAGATTAACTAAAAGTTGTAAAATGCTTAAGTTCAAGACAATTCAACAACGATAAGAGTTTAGGTTTTTTTAAAAAAACATTTGTTCAGTCTCCAATAGTTATTTATCAGCCATCCTCTTCAAAGCAGTATCTCTTTGCTGTTGGACATTAGTAAGGAGCTTAGCTTGTATTGTAAAAAAACTTTACGTTTGTTTATTGCTCTAAACTCATGTTTATCTTTTTGAATCTGAACCCGCAAGTAGTCATTCTTCTTGTGTAAATACTTGAAAGCTGTTGGCATTTTAACAAAATATTGAAAGCGATTGAAAACGCATTAAAAACATACACATGTATCGCCTTTTCACTACTAAAATTCCTAGAAGGCATGTTTCTGAACTGGTTTGTAAGAATCAGCTATGACGAAACGTTGAAGACAATTTCGTAGTAATGTTTTCTAACACCGACCTCGTATCTATATTATGCTGGTAATTGGGAGAATTAGTTGAATGTACAAACTACAAACAAACCAAACTATCACTAGTAAGTGCTACCAAAAACATGTGATGAATTGAAGCGAAATATGAGGGCTATATGTCCAAAATCATGACGTCTTGCTTTTTAGGCAGACGACATTCTGGGGTAAGTTATTAGTGTTAAGTAGCTAGGAAGGTGATATTGGATACTGATAGTCATGAAGAATGCGGCAGTTACCGCATTCAAGATATCCACGAGAGACAGTCAAATCGACTCAGATTCTTATAGCGCATTTTAAGACCTCTACTGCATATTTCTGAGCGAAATGATAAATCTAAAGAATTCCGTCATGCTTTTTAGGGAGCATTCTGGGACTATATGGTAAGTTATTAGTGTTAAGTAGTTAGGAAAGTGATGTGGAACACTGATATTTATGAAGAATGCGGCAGTTACCGCATTCAAGATATCCACGGGAGACAGTCAAATCGACTCAGATTCTTATAGCGCATTTGAAGAGCTCTACTGCATATTTCTGAGCGAAACGATAAATCTAAAAAATTCCATTTTTGGGTAGTGATTATTACAAGTCAGAGAACTATATTCGCCTATGATGGAATCTATTACACCACACAAAAAAAAAAGGAAAAGATGTAAGTTCGGTATTATGTTATGTAATACTAGGTGGTGAGGAACGCTCTTCTTTTTCTTTGTACTAATACGAGCAAATTTTTATCCTTGTAGTTGGTGGAATTTATGAATAACGAGTAGTAAAGCGCTTTAATGTTTTTTTTTTTTTCTTTTGAAATGAAATTGTTTTTAGTTTATATTTTATTGTAGGCGCGCCCCCTCTCTATCCCTATCTATATTCAATCTGCTTGCAAGAACTTTATAATTTGAAGACAATATCTCAAGTTGAAAAAGTTTTCTGCACAAGCCCACAGAAATGGGGTAAAAGACAGAACGACATAGCTAAATCAGTTCAGAAATTTACACTTTATATGATTTCTGAAGCTTCCTTGCGGATGTTGACAAGCTCAGTATTCTCTCTTCCCTCGGTAGTGAATATAAAAATTCCTTCCTAGCCTAATATGAAGCGTATTCGTAGTTAGTAGATCTAAAATAATAAATTCAATGCGCTCTTGATAAAAACTTTTAAAGTAAATATTATTTCAAAACTGTTGCAGCTTCATGTCATCTGCCTTTAAAAACAATATAATAGCAACTGATTGAAAACATAAAAAGCTTACCGCAAATGTTTTTAAAATCTCTTCGACGAACAAGTTCTTAAAATAGTTTTCAAAAAAAAAAAAAAAAAAAACGAAAGATAAACAAAAATTAACACGAACATGAGCTTACAAGCATCTTAAATACTTTAACTCAGAAAATGTAAAAGAAAAGAGAAGAGGAAAAGAAAAAAACAGTGGCACACTGAACATTATAAAGGGATGGTGCTGTCATTAAGATGATCAAGAAACAACAGTAACGACAATGTAATGTAATTCATTATGTGATTAAGTTAAAAGCAATATAAAAGTGTTTTTAATTTTGGTCTTTTTCTTTTTATGTAGAAAACTTCGTCGGTATCTTAAACTATAAACGGCTCTAAAGCTGAAAGAGCAGACACGTGTTTAGACCTACCGCAGAGTGTAAAACGTTTCTTATGTAAACAAAGATGCAAAGGAAGCTCTTTCAACTATGTACCGTTAGTAAATAATCGCTTTAGCTATGATGTCTGTCTTTCTGTCCATCTATTGAAATTACGATTACGAACTTAAAACTTAATCAGGTTGAATTTGAAAACCAAAAAAATCGGTACATGATTCTATCGCCAATTAATAAAAAATCAATGATCCTCATATTCTTTTCAACATTTTACAGAACAGTGGTATGTTAATAACTTTGCCTAGCGTCGATGCTTACATGCCGGTTGTCGATTGTCTTAATAAGTCTCAGAGACCTTATAAAGTATATATATTCTTGATTAGCTTTAAACTCTAAATCAATTTAAACAAGTCCGTCTGTCCAGTTGTTGGAAACATTCCCTTGCCCGTAAAAATTAAACCATTGAGTTCAAATTTGGCAGAAACATTAGAAGTTCCTCAACGCAGGTTAGTATTGAAAATTTGCCAAGTCGGTTATAGAACCCGCCCCAGGTACAACATAACCTGAGATCATATTTGTGTTAAAAATAAGAAAAATTTGGTTTTTTGTTCGTCATTACAAATTTGCATTTATATTCTATGGGAGGGCTTGCAGCGCTTGTACAAAAAAATGAAGAGAATCGATCAGGCTTACTCATTGTAATAGAATATTGAAAATTCATTCTTTTACCAAAACGTTTACAGTACCCAGAAAAAAGCTTTAAAGACTATATAAAGTCCACATTGATCAGTATTAACCTATGAAGGGTGTAAAAGATTCGATTGCAGCCGAATGTAGTTTTCTTTATACTCACTTTCCCTGTTAGATATCAAAGATTCACTCGAAACATTAATAAACGCATAATTAAAATAAAAATGGGAACCAACCTATACGTTAACTATATATGTTTTACGAAAATTTAAGTATTTAACAAATCCATTCGTTAAACTTTTGAATTTTTTGTGTATAATTTTATGGTATTTTTAATATTTACTCAAAAGATTTACTCGTTAGACTGCAGTTTTAATGTGAGTGCTAACAATCTAAGTACATAAGTAACACGCGAAGACCAAAGAATTAATGATGCCAACGATATTTGTCGCTATATATACACTAATAAGAATTTCTATTTTTCATAAGTTTCTCAGGAGTTTATGATTAGATGGAACTTCTAAACTATTCATATAATAGAGAGACACAAATTAACGCGAGACTCAGCAAAGCGGTTGCAAAAAGCTTTAGGGATAAAGTTGAGAGTTTTAACGTAAAACAAGTTCAGACTTTATAGACAAGCAAGGCGCACAAAATCTGGAAAAATTGTATCTTGTTACCATAGGACCTTTTTATAAAGAGTAATGCGAAAAACAACTGCCACACTTACCACAGCGAATGACAAATCATTAGCTTACACCAATTATCGTCAAGAAATACTAAAAAGTAGGGCTCGTTGCCTTTGTTGGACTTGTTTTTTTATGACATCATTTGTGTGGGAATGGATTTAAAAAGTAATTCAATCACATTCAAGTTTTCCAACATCACTTAATATGCCGAAAGACAAATTTTTGCAGATACTTGTCGAGGAATGTTCAATAGAGAATATGTTTTTTACATTTTATCTCTCTAAGATGGGACTTTTCATAGGTAGCGATGATCCGATCCATTGAAAATAAGGTCGCTGCCTGTGCTAAAAGATAACAGTCTCAAGTAGGTAGTATATGCGATTTGAAACTTACTACCTGCAGCTTGAACACAAGGACACGTTGGTAGATATTACATGGACTGACGGACAAACAAACTCTAAACGATTTGAACAATGATTCTGAATCATTGAATTTAATTAACGTTGATTCTATCTTAAGTCCTTTTGGATGTGACATCCATACAGTCATACATACAAATTTACTATACTCCTTTCAACAAGTGACTGACTTAAAAATGATAGTGAATCCAAAGCTTTTTCGTTCGGACAGATGAACAGACATCCTTTGATTGATTCAAAATCCAAAGAACTTTAAGCGCTTTCCGGTGTATGGTACGTTCGTACAAATCTTATCTGTTGCTAATGGATACAAATACACTATGCTTCGAAAGAATTGTATACCTATTGTTTATATGATCCCTTTCCATCGAGAAAGAGCGAGAGCGAGGGAGAGAGATAGAAAGAAAGAGAGGCGATAAAATTACGACGTAGGTAATGTAGTTTAATCAAGGATTCTCTGAAGTTCCACTACAGGCTTGTGGTGGGTGAAAATTCAAACTAAACCGCAAAGAACTTCCCTCTGGCATATAATTCTTTTCTGTTATTCCCGATATTCGAAAGTTTTTCAAAACTTAAAATGTTTTTAAAATTAAATGTTTTCACTGATCACCATTTTTGAGTGTATATTATTTGCATACCTGTGCGTCCGTGTGCACACGATAATTAGATGTTCACGTTAATTCGTTACATTGTTTCCGAAATCATTGCAATGTTCATGCATGTCTAACATATGTTAATGTATGCAATAAATTGAATACACATGCTATCCGCACATTAAGCAATTAATAGAAACGTGAAGAAGTGACAGAGAGGAGGTAAACTTATTAAGAATTCTGAAATATATTTTCAATTTCACCTGAAATCTTGTATGCCAAGCCTTATAGTACTTAAGAGTTGAAAAAATAATACGAAATAACTAAAAAAAGAAAAAAAGAAAGTGAAAGTGTTTGGCAGCAAAAATGCCACGAACTTATAAAAAAAAATAATTACGATAAATATTTACAGAAAATTACCATTCCATGGAAGAGTTTAGTGCAACACTCTTATCATATAAATCCATAACATGCTTTTTTTCTACCCTACACCACCAGTGATACAAACGCATATTAATCCTATGTGGATGTATGTAACACACAGAAGGACTTCAGATAAATCAGGCACTTTATTGCATCGATAACATGAATATGAGTCTGTCCGTTCGTCTGCCTTGTTTTCTTGTCTTCAAACCTACCCATATTTTAATGAAATTTGCCTTTGGCTCAAGGCCTACCGCCGTTGAAACAGTTTTGGATCGGAACACTTTTTTGATTATTTCCTGCATAAATCCTCATGGGCCTTTGGGCTTTTATGGCCAATCACTCAATCTCCTATATGTGTGACACGGCAATCGTCAGAAAGAAATGACGGAAAGAGGGACAGAAGTAATTTTTTTTTTTCGGTATATGACCAATCACTCGGCCGGCTGTCTGCTTTTCACTTAAAGCGGTGACTGTCCGAAGGAAGAGAGGAAAAAGAAGGAAAGAGAGAAATAGGCAGGTGGTCGCCGCAATCTAGCGAGTGTGCGCCCAATCGATAAGTGTTATGGCTTTACCGATTGAGTACTCACTTTAGGTGCGACCAAAGTAAATTCTTAGGCACTGAGATTTGAACCCGCGAACACTGAGTTTGTATTCGCTATTCTTACTTACTGGCTACTCATGTGGACAGTATTAAGCCTTTACCGACCGAGCACTCACTGTAGGCACGATTGTACGCCAATCGTAATTAAAGTATAGTCTACTAAAGATTGAACCAAGATATGCCGACTTAATACTCGCGCTTTTTAACCGCTTGACTACGAGGTCAATTAATAAAAATCTTTAGCAAATTTTGGAACTTTTTCTTCGAATAATCGGACAAGGTGGGTAGTCAACCAAATAAAATGAGTTCCATTTTTCACGCTAACCAAGAGTTTTAAATAGTTTATGGCGTCGCTGATTGCTCTTTCAATGCCTGAAAAACAGGGTCGTCGAATCGTTGGTTTGCGGTATTAGAAGGCTTTCTTAGAACAAAAATAGATGCGTCGAATACACCATAGTCAGCTCAGCGAAAAAGCTTGAAGAGAGCAAATCAGTGCATGCATGGAAAATCAAATCTTCCGCTTCCTTTTTTTTTTTTTTTTCTAACTTTCTTCATAGCCCGAAGACAATCAGAGAAATATCATCATGATCGGGGGAGATGGTGATGTTCAGGCAACATTATCTTTGGAGAAGTGCAAAGAAAGGGTAATTATTTAGACTCTTCTGCAAAGATTTTCTATGAAAGATGCTGCAAAGCGAGATGTCTAACTATAATGGCTATGATGATGGTGATGGTGATGATGACGATGACGATGATGATGACGATACTATCACTATAAGATTTGGTTTGTGAAGCGAAACGAAAACCTAAACCTTATATTGAACAGGGCGCCAAATAGTTCTGACAGGCAAGAACACCTTCTTTGGGGAAAATCTTCTTACTAAAACTATAGGTAGGTTGTGTTAGAGCTGACTGCGATCAGGACCAGGTTGTGTCAAGGAGAAGAGAACCTACGTGAACAATTTTATCGACTGTAAATTGAAAACAAATAATGCGTAGACCACATTAAAGTAAATAAATCAAACCACTTGGAAGCGATACGAACTAAAAAGTAACAACATTTTCAAAAAAATGTTAAACTTCGTAAAGGATTTTCTTAAGAAGAAACGTTTTATTGATATCTTTCTTCAAGAAAAAATTTCTTTCTTTTTTTTTAAATTAATTAATTTTCAATATTAATTAAATAATTGCATATATACGCTTATGTGCATTTGTGTTAATAAATCAAAATCATGTGTTTAGTGTTTCTCCTCTAATCTGATATCAGCGGGTATATAACATTAAATATGTACGCTTTCGAGTGTGCGCATAATCTTAGATATAATTACAACTCTTCATATATGTTTATGTATTTAATGTCTGTGTGTGTGTGTGTATATATATATATGGGTGTGTGTATATATGCGTATGCGTATATGCGTACTTGACAAACAAACACACATAAATTTCTAAATATTTGCTTAATAAATAAACGTTTGCTTGTTACCCACTGCTCACTGTGCATGCATGTACTTATATGAGCAGAGGAAACACCCTCACGCTTTGTCATTACACATAGGCTTGAAAAATGCTTGAAATTGTAATTCGCTAACTGACTGATTGGATTGTTTGCGTTAGTTTCATTCATAGATAAAAACGTACTTGTTTATTATTACATGCATACACATGCATACACCACACATGAATGCATAGGCACATACACGCATGTATATATACACATGCATAGTCGTCCGCTTTATGGTAAAGATTTATTTTGAACAACTATTGACTTAAAATAGTTGTTGTCTCTGGCACACAATCTTGCGTTAATGATGAGACAATATTTACCTCGTAATTTGTAATTATTTTGTTAGATACGGACTCGTGTCAATTGCTGTTTAGTCTCTTACAGTGTGTAAATAATGCAAAAAAATTTTATGAGGTCAATTTCTAAATGCATAAAGGAACCGTTAATGAGAGGCATATAATATTAAAAAAAAATCCAAAGGTATTCTTATCATATTGTATTCGGAATATATGAACGATGTTTGAAAAATATATATTCTTACAGTTTCCTTTTTTTCGGGAAAGAAATGGACCAGCCCCAAGTTTTCTTAAACCTATGTGAGAATGACTTATTAACCAATATGTTAAAAGCTTTCAATCCCGTTGAACACAATTTTGATCATTTTCGCGTAAAGCTTTGTATTATACAAAGCTCGGTTTTATAGAAAGCTTTTAAAGCTTTCAAAGCTTGCTATATGGGTAAATCGTGTTGCAAAGGACTTACTTGGGTTTCGAAAATACAGTCCTATGAATAGTAGTAGAACTTTGAATAAGTTCTGGCGGTTTTCCTTGAGAAAGCGTAACGATAGCTATGGGGAGAAAAATCAGCTTGTGATTTCTGAACGCACAGTATCGCAGAGTGTTATCTCACTGGATGATGACTTTTTAGATCTTTGAATTATGGCAGAGTACGACATAAAAAAGGAGATGGGAAGCCAAGAGCATTGCTTTTTCTGCTTCATTCAAAAGGTAACGCTGCTGAAGCTCGAAATGTGAAAAACAATGAATGGGTTACGAGATTGAATGCAAAAATAACGTTTATGCGGACTTGATAAACCGTATTAGCTTTGAGGGAGAGACGTCAGCTAACTGTAAAGTGTTACAGTGAACAGTTTCACCATTACTGGGAAACTTTACTAGCAACAATTGAATCAATTGAAAGATGGGAAAGATGGGCCACACTTCAGAAGGTCGTGACTTCCTCGCATGATTACGTATGACTTAGTTCACGGTAATGAACTAAAAAGAACTACCTGTTTCGCAGTATTCGGCACACATTACACATTAACACCACTTTTAAGCGATAACTTGTTGTCAGTTCTAGCAAATCTTCAAATCTTATGGCGACATTGATCTTTCCGTGGACAGCTTTAAAGGAACAATTACTCTCTCCGCATCAAATCCATTTTCTGCGAGAAAAATGATCGAAATAGTGAAAAACGATGCAAAATAGTTCAGACAAAGTATTTTGCACCATTTTTTATAGCGTACACCACTTCTGCTACAAGGACATATTAAGTATATACAAAGGTATTCACCACCTGGAAGGGCTTGAGATAGACTCAATTTTTATTATGCCGATCGGTTTAATATCACTCTCTGAATCGACCCAGGCGTGTCTGTCCATTTGTCTGATTTGTTTCCAACCTATGCTTTGGAATTTTTGAGATATTGAGAGAAGGATTCGAGAGAGACGCACGTTTTTCTTAGACCGCTCCATTTAGAATCATTTTCTAAGACACTTTTTGAATCAATACCAGCTTGTCTATCCCTCTGTACGTCTTGTTTATTAGTGTGAACGCACAGGGCGAAATTTGTAAAATCGTATTGATGAAGTTAACAAACCACCGCGTTTCGGCCTAAGGACGAACAATATTAAAAGTGACTCGGATCACACGACTCTTTCGCCACCCTCTCATGTTATGCCGTATTATGGAAAGTCGTTCCATGACTAAATGCATTAAGTGAAATAGTCTTTAACTTTTGGCGGTGTACTGTAGTGTTCTCGTTTGTTGAAAAAAATTGTTGATTAAAATATAAAATTTTTCTGAAAGAATCCGTACAAACTAATTCACACTCGCAAAATAAAATAAATTATTCATGAATAAACAAACATTTAACGGCCATAAATAAGAACAGCGTGGGCAGAATGGAAATGCTGGTGCTCAAAAGTCTCTGTTATAATTTTGGGAATCTATTAAGGCCTCTCGAAACTTCGTGACTAATATTTTGCCACACTTTCGCACAGCGTTGCTTACTGTGCAAGAATTTTGAAAAATATGAATGAACAAAACCCTATGCTATTCTGAAATGGCCCCATGGCATAAGTTAACTTTTTCAAGTATAGCTTTTGGAAAGGAAAGAAACCTCACTGAAAGGTCAACAGGACACATCACATTAGTCACCCGCAAACGCACACAGAAGGCTGAAGACTAAACCTCTGCCTGTAATGCTAAGAACAAAGCTTACTTGATCAGTAAATTGAAATTTTCAATTTTTCCTTAACAATTCCGAAAACTTTCTACACACACTGTTCCATACAAAACAAAAAAAAAAAAAAAGAAAAAAAGAATTTTTCTACGACTTCACTCGACTTCGCTTAATTATCTTATGTTATTTGCGTTTATTAAAAGCAATCCCTGTTGAAACTTACTCCCACTATTTCAGTCACTTTAACTGGGTTAGAGAATAGATTTAAAAGAGATATTACAGATGAATATATACAAACGCAAAGGCACTAACTAAATAATTGTCATCATTGCCGTCATCATTATTATCTTCGTCCAACGCACGTTCACCTGGTTCCTAATCAAATACTAGATACTTGTACTTTAGTTTGCTTTTATAAACGTTTGCATCTATTCTGCTGACGATGTTTTTTTTTTTTTCTTTTTTTTGCTTCTTACGAGTTTCCTTCCTCTCGCTATTCTATGGAATTATTTGCACACGGTAATTGAGCACTTTGTTCCTTTGAATACCGCCCACACATATTGTGCAGTATGTGTATGCTAGCACTAACCGAAAGTAGCTGTTGTAACGAGCGGCAACCTTTTGTTTGAGGTAAATAAAGTGGTAAAATTTGTGACGTCTAGCACGTACTCAGTAATTCGGTATGGTAAATACGTGTGAATGTCAATATGGCTTCATTAACAAGATCGTTAATTGTTGTTAGCTTTTTCATTGGCCTTTGATGTGAACGGAATGAGAATTGTGGCTGTGGCTTAATAGAAAAAAAAGGATTTTTTTTTTCGTGATTATACCCGGACGTCATTAAACATGGACTTTTTTGCAATGCTCTTCGCATTCTGGTTTGAATTGTCCACCTAGTGGCCATAGTTTCAATCCTTTTCAGAAATTCCTTTTTAAAATTAACTATCATTTTCATCGCCATTGGAGAAGTCGAAGGAGAAAATTGAACAACTTGGGGAAAGCTTTAATCAATGAAAACCCTAAGCTGGTAAAAAAGAATTTTTAAAAAAATGACCATGAAAAAAGGTTTAGACTGCTCGCACTTCAAGTCGGACTTTTATACTCTACTGCGCTTGCGGTGCAGAGTATATTAAGCTTGTGCGGACGTGTGGTTAACGTAAACCCTGCTTTCTCATACCTATTGATTAAAAATTACTTTATGTATGGATCTAAGTTGGTCTGTCCATCTGTCCATTTGTCCATCTTATATTCTTGTGGTTTTTTTACAAGTCACGATTTTTAAGATCTTTTCCACCGTCGTATATCGACGTGTTTTGGCCCAAGGACGAACGCTCTTAAAAATGGTTCCGATCGGATCACTTTTTCCACCACTCTACTTATGAAGCCTTATTTTGAAAAGTCGTTATATGAATAACTATAGAGTGGAGTAGGGTATCTAATGATGCGCAATGGCCAAATATAGCATCTTTGCTAGTTGCACTCTACACCACTTACAGTACAGGGTATATTAAGTTTGTATGGGCGGAAAGCTAAAGATAGACTCGCCTTTTGTTATATCCATCGGATCAGAAATATACCCTAAGTTGATTCAGAGTCATTTTCTCAATCGATCCAGGCTTGTCTGTCCGTCGTTTTTTTTTGTTTTCAGCATAAAGGCCACAATTTTTGAAATATTTTGATGGAATTGAACATACCGGCCATTTATTATACCGATAAAATGAATCGAAATCCGACTCTAAGCTTGTCTGTCCGTCTGTCCGTGTTGCTTTCTTATGTTCAACCTATAGGTCGGAGTTTTTGAGATATTTTAATACACCGCAATGCTTTGGCTCAAGGACGTACCTTATTGAGAACGGTTTGGAACGAAACACTTCCATATAAAACTTTATCTTAAGAAATCATTATATAAATAACTGTAGAATGGTGCAGGTGACGTAATGGTGGGCCGTATCCCATACTAAATATCACGTCTACGGCGATTACTAGCAGATCTAAACATCATCCTATCCAATTACGCACCATGAACTCTTGTCCTTCTTTAATCATCAACGCGCAACTTGGACGTAAATTTTCCCTTCTTTTTTGACATTTACTGGGAAACTTCCGCACGTAACTTAAGCACAGTTGTTTGGAGAAAATCGTTGTTTAGTTCAAGTTTTTTCAGCTAACGGCTCTGAATAAACGCTTGTCGTTCAATCTACATATGAACTTTGTGGAGCGTATTTAAAGCGTTACACAAGTATTTAACAAAGCTTATATATTACCTGTGGTGACAGTAAAAAAAAAAAACTCTCAACACTTGTGTATGTAAAGCGTACGCAATTTTTTCTTTTTAAAGAAAATTAATCTGTTTTAGAGGAAAACTGCACGCATATGCTTAACAAAACTTTCTACAAAATATTACAAAAAGAAATTAAAAATTTACTTTCATTGTGCAGTGTGTTCAACTGTAATTCCTTCATAATTTGTCTTCGCAACGGGCATTAATTGCTTTAATTCACAAACATACGGTAACGGGGGAAAATTGTCTCCCATCCACTAAATCTCCTATGGTTTTCTTTGCTACACCAAAGTATTTACAAAATTGTTTTTTTTTTTTTTTTTATTTGTCTTTCGTTCAATTTTTGCTTTTCTTATACGCTGTGTTAATTGTTATTGTAGCTGTTGTTGCAAGTGTTGTTGTAAGCGTCTTTTTCTTTTTTGCGTTATTATAATCACTCTCGTTAACACTGTCAGTTGATTACAGATAAGTTGCTAATGAAGTACTCGCAAAAATAGACCCACCGCTTGTTTACTGCGAGGCTTACCTCCTACATGCAATAAATCAATTTTGTTAATTTTCAACTTATTAGCCAAGACCTAATGATGAGCGAGCGTACGTGGCGAGGAGGTTTATGCTAAACGTGTATCACAATATGGTTTGCAAAAGTTAATTTATAATGGATACGAGGTTCGATACATGTTGTCGGTGTCGGGTATTTTTTTTTTTTTTTTTGCGTTGAAATATTAACTACTAACAACTATCACATACGTTGTCCCTAGCAGTTGGCGTTTGTCCGTGATTGTGTTTAATGCAAACAAGGGAGATTTTTATTTAAACAAATGAAAACACACTCACCATTAAATACCCTATAATGAATACCCACAATAAGGCCTTATAGGGGAAGTGGTCACAACAGTGGATCGATCGGTACCTTTTTTAATAGAGTTCTTTGGGCCAAAGTTCTAGGTTTAATAGAAAAAATTCAAAAGGGACAGACAGAGAGACAGAATTTAAATCGATTGTTTTAGCAAAACAAGAGTCTCTTTTAAATCCTAGGTTGAACACAAGATTGCCAGACAGGCAGACGGACAGACAGTCTCAAATGGAATGAGAAAGTGATTCTGAATCGTTTGTTTTAATAAAAGATGAATCTATCTTAAGTCCTTCCAGGTTGAACACATCAGATTCTAAAACGGACAAACGGACCAATGGTCTTAGATCCAATCAAAAACTGATTCTAAAACGATCCTTTTAAAAAAACACAAGTTTATCTTAAGTCCTTCTAGGGTGCACACAAGATCGCAAAACGGACAGACGGCTAGACAATCTTAAATTGCATCAGAAAAACCGTTGTTTTAACAAGACATGAGTCGCTCTTAAAACTTTCCGATTGTTACATGAATCGGCATAAGCTTAATATACCTTTGCATTACGACAAAAAGAAGCTGGCGTTAAGCTATTAAGTATTAAACAAGAATTGTTTAGTAATTGTCTGACATGCGATGTATTTCAATTAGTTGGCATTTGCGGCAATACCTACAACACATGAGCTATTTAAAGCCTAAACATTAACGCCAATTATTTTAAAACAAAAAAGATTGATAAGAATTTATCGGAATATAGTCCTATGGTCCTTAGCAATTTGCCGGGTGTTAAGCTGAATGTCTTGTAAAACTATTTTTACCGACTGCTTAAGTTAACTCCTTGCTTTAAAAGTTGATGATAGAAAAAGATTTTCACTATTTCCATAAGACGTCCTTTCGGAAGATGCCTTCGATGCTACACTATAGCAATGACTTACTTGCTACGCATACGCCCTTTTGATGTTTGCTTTAGAATAACAACTATCTCGTTGTTGTAGATTTCTTAAGCTTGTTCTCCTGTGTATGTGAAACAGTTCTCATACTCTAGTAATGTATTTAGCTACATATTAAATAGTTAACGCTGTTCATTATTATGTTTTCTTTTCTTTTTCGTTTTTTTTTCCTCTTTCGCGCTTGATTCGTTTTCAATTCTCAAGTTTGTTTTGCATTTCATGGTATGTCGTTCGGGTAAATGATGCATTTGCTGCTATATTTAAAAAAAAAAAAAAAAAAAAAAAAAGTATTTAGTTTTTAACACCATCTTAAATGATCATCAATTTGCATACATGTACTTAGTCACACCAACAATCAAACATATGCTCACTACATTCTCACTATTAGAGCTAGAAAGACTTGGTTGCGCCTTTATCAAGCTTTCTTATATGCATAACGTTGTTTCTTCTGCGGTTTCGAATTCCTGTGTTGTGTACCTTGAACATGGCGTAGTGGACGTAATTTAAATAGTAGTCTTGGTCATTGCCTTATTTACCGCGTTTTTTACATTGTGTCGCTATTTATATACCATGGATTATGTGTTAATATTTCGAGCACAACGACTTGTAACGACAACTTAACAGAATTGATTTAAACACTTTTGCATTATATGGATATAAGATTTCCTTTCTCGCCTTACGCGCGCAAAGAGAAATATTGCTTATAATATATATACGATTGTAGATTAGACTACGCGGTGGAATTAGACGCTTCGATGTGTTCATGTGTTTATAAAGAGTTATGCGCAAAATAAAAAACAAGCAAAAGCAGTACAGTGAGTCATAGCGTACTATTAAATACCCTACGACGCCCTACAATCATTCAAGTAAGGTAAAAGGCGATCCATGCATTTTCAATAGCGTTCGTTGTCCGCCAGTCTACCAAATTTCAGCAAAATATCTTCAAAACTACCGCTTGTACCATGAACACGCAAATACGTGGACAGCAAGACGGACAGACAAGCTTAGACAGATATAGTGAACGCTTCTGTACCACAAGCGGTGTAGAGTATAACCTCCATCATTAAATACCTTACTTTATAAAGCGTTATATGGAAAGGAGGAGAAATAGTGTTCATATCCGAACCCGATTTAAAAGCATTCGTCCATGGGTAAAAGTTCATCACCGTACTAAATTTCATCAAGATATCTCAAAATTGTGTGACATGTAGGTTGAATACAAGATGAAACGGACAGACGGACATATGGACAGACAAGCGTAAAGCGTCTCAGAAAGTGACCCCAAATCGACCGGTGTAATAAGGAGTGTGTTTATCTCAAGTCCCTCTGAGTGTTGCATACATCCGCGTAAACTTAATATACCCTTGTATCACAAATGGTGCAGGAAATAAGAATTGAAAAAATTAAATTAATTAACGAATTATAGCGAATATTACTTTACCTAAATCGTATTAATTTTTTTTTTACAAGTCGTAGCAGAGTCGTACGACAAACGTCGTACAATATTTGACGTTAGAAAGCAATAGACATGCGTAAGGCCTATTGCAAATTAAAGCCAGATAAAGAATAATGCTAATGAAAAGAGTGAAGAATAGTTCACGGAAAAAATACGCAATATTTAACAAATTCGTTTCCAGAAGATTTTAAATGCTACGCAACTCCACGCCGAAATTTGTGCAATTAATTGGCCAAATCTCAGTGTGGTAGGTCATAATTTATCGTAGCTATAGAGAGTGCTAAGTGTAAGATTAAGTAAGTGTAAGTGTAAAGAGTGTAAGTTCACTAGATTTCGATTACACTCCCCGTCTCTTTCTTTTTTTATAAACTACTTTTCTAGTCGGCATCACATCATTCCAAAAACAACGAATGACTTAAAATCCACAACAGCACTTGCCACCTAAACTCTGTCAATTTTTACCGAGTCGTTGAACATACGTCCAGTTGAACACTGATAGTTGATTGTTGAATTATTCATCTGGCCGAGTTGAAGCAACCCGGGAATCTCTTTATTCCCATACTTGCTGTGCATGATCGCTCTTGTCGATATGATATGATGAACTGTGGCGAGTTTTTAATACCCTACACCACTTGCAATGTAGGGTATATTAAGTTTAGGCGGTCGTATGTAACACGCAGAAGGCATTAAGATACATCTACCTTTTATTATATCCATCGACTGAGAATAATTTTCTGAATCGATGTAAGCCTGTCTGTCCGTTTGTGCGTCTGATGTCTGTCCACGTGTACTTGTGATGAAACTTGGTACACTCACGTGCTTTGATCTAAGGATCAACACTATATGAAATGGTTTGGATCAGTCCACTTTTTCGACCACTCCCCATATGCCATAATGCCTTATTTTAAAAAGTCTTTAAATTGGTGTAAAATAAGATTTGTGCTAGACAATGTGCTGTAGTGCATTTGAAAGTCCCAAGGCCCAACCAACTAGACTATAATGTTTTATTGTTACTTTTTTGATTGAATGATTCTTTAGACCCATCACGATGACATATTTTGTCAAAACGCTTGCAATACTCGGAAAGAAACTTTGGAGATCACATAAAGTCTATATATTATTGACTAGTAGCAAATGTGAAATGTTTTACATATGTTTGCCAGTACGTCTATCCATCTGTCTGTTAAATGATGTAGTAAGCATATTCATTATAGCAAAATGATATCTACAGATATCTGCTTCAAATTAGGAAAAAATCCTTACACGAAAGTTGATATTAAAAATGAGCTTTTAAACACATGTTTATTTGAGGCAAACAGATTAATGTTGCCCGATATACCCGATATGCCCGATATGCAGCCATCTAGTGGCAAAAAAGCGCAAAGTCTTTTTACATGATACAATATATGGGACGTGAACAATGAGTTCCCTGATTGCTATATACAAAAACAAAATACATTTTCTATTAGATAGTCAGTCCTGTAACGTAAAGAAGTTAAACTAATGCATAGTAAATATTTACCATAATTCGCAATGAAAATCTTTTATGTGTTTTCAAAAAATTCGAAATATTTGCAGATATTTTAGTACACACATCTGACAAAAGAATTTGAATTGATATGTCATTATGTATGCAAGCATTCTTTTATGAAATAAATAATTTTCAAGTCTCTTTATATTCAAATTACTGTCCTGAATAGATTTTCCGCCCTTGAGAAGGAAAAAAATAAAAAGAATAAGAAGAAGAAGTCTGATAACTTTATTAACTACACTCAATCAATTAACATCAAGTGTAAGAGAAACTTCAGCAGAGTGCAGCAAATAATAAATTACAACCTTACATACATTACAAGCAGAAGCATTAAAGGTAAACACATAAACAGCATTGCTTTCTGTAATGGAAAGGAAATTAAAGCACCTGCCTGCCTGCCTACCTGCCTGCCTGCCTGCCTGCCTGAGAGAGAAAAAATCGAAAGAAATCAACCTTAACGCCGCATTATTTATATGCAGACACAGTAAAGGAACGTGTTTGGAATGATTGCTAGACATAAATGAAATTCATATATGCACACACAAACACGCATGCGTGCGCACGCTTACAACAACAAAGGGAATATTACCTTCAACAATAAGTAAAGGTCCAAAAGCTTAATGTTACAATTTAAATAATACACAAAGTACTTATCCTGTTGCTCTAATGCGCATATGCGAGAATATTCTTGTAATAATCGTAATGGATTTTAGTAGACGATGGTAGACGACGGTAGACGACGGTAGACTGTAACTATTAATCCTAAACTAAGCTAAGAATGCATGTAGATAATGATACGTATTATGTTATGTACATATTTGCGCTTTGTAAAGATGAATATCCAAGTGGCACGTCTCCTGATAAAGATCTAAAGCACAAGGTTGCGCCTAAGCTGAAAATGTTTTAAGCCGAGTAACCGCGCGCTATACCCGCGCTATTTGTATAGTTGATATTGTAAAGGCGGCGGCGGAATAAAAAGATTATAGTCCTGTTTGGATTAAGTATGCGTTGGCGGAATATAATTCAACTTCAAAGCACTTTAATGCTGTGTTACAATTTATTTTAACCATTTTTTATAAAGCCATTTAGCACATTGTCTAACAAACATAGTATATAATAATAGCTCTATGTATCTGCATATATCTCTCTATATATATGTATATATATTTATGTGTGTACATATATATATATATATATGTATATATATGTGTGTATATGTATATTTGACATGCATTATGATGGCTTTAGCCTGAAGTTGTTAAGTTCAAACAAGCGTTTAACAAGAGTTTAATGGTAAGATTAATCACTTTATAAAGAGATTTAAGACTTTTGCTCTCTAACATCATATTTTAAAGCAATCTAAGAAAGCCTTAAACATTTTTCTCTTAATTTAAGGCATAAATAATTGAGAAAATAGTTTATAAAAAAAAGTTGTTTACAATGCGCAATAATTATGTTATTTCGAAGAGTTACTCCCCGTAATTATTTTCAAAGAAAACGCTGTTGCGTGGTAAAGAGTAATCGGAAATTTAAAGGGCCAAAAAACCATGGTGCTCGGCATATCAACGGGTGATCTCCTTTTCCGAATCTACAGGAATCAACTTGTTACAGTGTATTATGGACCAATCTTTGAGAAAATCTTCGCGCACATCGATGTTATTAAGAGTCAGTGAGGATCAGTAAAGGTAGAACAATGGCGCGATCTTCTGTTCTGCATCTATTGATATCAACTGGTTGTAGTTTAGTGTGAGCTAATCTTTGAGGAAAGTTTCTCGCACATCGATGTTATTAAGAGTCAGTAAGGATCACCAAAGGGAGAACAACGGCGCGATCTTCTGTTCCGTATCCATTGATATCAACTGGTTGTACTTTAGTGCGGGCTTATTTTTGAGAAAAGTTACTCGCACATTGACTTGATTGGGAGGATTGCTAAAGGGAGACCATCGCGCGATCTCCTGTCCCGCATTTATTGGAATCGATTGATGATAGTCTACTATGGGCTAATCGCATAATTGATATAATTAAAAGCGTCAGTAAAGGGAGGCCAATGACGCGATCTATTGTTTTCTGCGTCTATTGGAATTAATTGGGTATAGTCTAGCATGGGCTAATCTTTGGGAAAAGCTAATCACATGCTTGATGTAATCAGAAGGATCAGGATTAAAAAGAGCACGAACGTACGTTTACTTTGGCCGTAGTGAGAATTCAGTCGGTAAAGGCATAACACCTGCCAATTGGGGACACAGATGCGCCCCTCTTTCCCTTTCTTTATTTCTCCTTTTTTCGAACCTTCACCGTGGTACACGCATAGGGACCATGCCCTGAATGATTGGCCTCTAAAAAAAAAAAAGAGAAAACATCCATATACCATATTTCATCAAAATACAGGACTCTAGACTAAACACGAAAAAAACAAGACGGACAGACTGTCAGGAAATGACACTAGATCGACCGGTATAATAAAAGGTGATGCTATCTCAAATCCTTCTAGGCAGTGCACACATCCGCATAAGCTCAGCATAACCTTGCACAACAAGCGTTGCAGGCTATAAAATCGGCGGCTGTCAACTGTGTACTCATTACATTGAGTCCATAATGCACAGTTTTCGAGAACCATAGAGCAGTCCCACTATTAACCAGATAAATAAGGCCAGATGAAAGAAATGGACAGTGCAGCGCCTTTCAGTTTAGGTGTCGCGTCCATTTTCCGCTTCGAATGCATCAATTGTTGTTGTTAGCGTTCTTCAACGAAAACTAACCTTTGCCCTCCAAAAAAAGTTTCTCCGCATACTTCACTTTACTCCTTATCCTAAGTTGGAACTGAGTTTTACACTTGCTACACTACCAACAGCCTAAGGTAAGTAGACAGTATTTGGCAAAAAGAAAAAAAAAAAAGCGAAGAGTTTGTTTTTCTAGAAATATTCTTTACAAAAAAAAAAAAAGAAGTCATTTTGCCATTTTTTCTAACCAAACGATCAATCAAACTAATGGATGATTGTGCACAGCATGAGAATTAAAATCAACAAAACACTTATCATTATTCCAAATCTAACATAATTATTCAAATCATAAGAGTCTATAGAAAAAAACAAAAAAAAAAAAAAAAAACAAAAAGAAGACGAAGACGAAGAAGAAGAAAAGATGAAGCAAGAAATAGTTATTACCTTACAAATGCATTGAAATTATTTCAATTTATTATAATCATTTGTTAATGGCGACGGACAAAGGTGGTCGGAATATGCTTACATAGAGAACAAATGGACAGACGTAAGATACCAGACGATAAAATTCAATAATAAGAAAAATTCAATCAGCAACTTGTTTTAATCTACCATTAATGGTAATGGTTGTACGCAAAAAAAGAAAGCTAAAGTGGTAAGAAAACCTCAAATATGTAATGATAGAAGAAGCATATAATTCAGCACATAATTTATCTTAAGTCATGCAAAGAATGCAAAAAGAAAAGGAAAAATGAAAAAATTGAATGAATAAAAAAAAAACAAAAAAAAATTTCAAAGTCAAGTAAATTAATTTATCGTCAACTTTAAAAAAGTATTACGCATAACACATAAAAAGCATCATAACTCTATCTCACATACAGACGAGTATATAGATATATATATACATATATCTATATATATGTATTTATATATATATATATATTGGTATTAGACATTATTTAGCTTAGCAATGATTTATAGAGAAGATCTTCATTCAAGTGCAAGTGTTTGCTGCATGTACGCCAATGCATTGAATGTTTGTCGATCTTTGGCTATTAGTTTTAATATCAAGCCGAGAGATAGACTGTTGATCTAAGGCAATTAACTTGTACTTGTCTTCAATGTAAAGTTTTTTTCTCCTTTTTTTCTTTTTAATTTTCGATGCACATAGTTGCTTAATGTACTTGTTTGTGTGTTTGTTTGTTTGTTTACTGTGTCTATTTTAAATAAATTTAATAAAAAAAAAACACGATAGTTGGCTGCAGCTGACCATTAAATACTCTACACTATCCTACAATTATTCATATAATGACTTTTCAATGAAAAGCTTCATGTGGACATTGGTCGGAAAAGTGATCCGATCCGAACCATTTTCAATAGCATTTGTTCTTGGGTCAGTGTAATAGATTTCATTAACATCTCTCAAAATTTAAGAGATCGTAGGTTCAACACAAAAGAATAAGATGGAGAGACGGACAATCCAGCTTAAATGGAAAGCAGTCCAATCCGAACCATTTCCAATAACATTCGTTCTTGGGTTAGTGTAGCAGATGTCATCTAAAGCTCTCGAAACTTAAGAGATCGCAGGCTCAACACGAAAAAATAAGATGGACAGACGAACAATCCAGCTTAAAGAAAAATCGTTCTTGGGTCAGTGTAACAGATTTCATCAAAACCTCTCAAAACTTAAGAGATCGTAGGCTCAACACATGGGAAGAAGATGGACAGACGGACAATCCAGCTTAAATAGATTCAAAAATCGATCGGTATCTCAAGTTCTTCTGCGTGTTGCATACATTCACACAAACTCACTCTGTACGGTTGTATCATAAGCAGTGTAGAGTATAATTATTTTTGGAACAGCTCTTGCCCAGATAATGAACGACCTTACCGATAGACGACGACGAAGACGATGACGACAACAATAGAAGACAAGTCAAGTTAGAATTTTCTCTTTAAATTGGTCAGCAGCTGTGTTAGTCTGTGGCTGGTAAGTTATGAGCTACACATGTTCGCGAGTATATGGCACAACCTTAACATCTCTAATGCGATTTCAAACATTTTGCTTGTGATTTACATATTTATTAGAAATTTATTTTAATATAAAAAAACAAATCAAATAAAAACGAACAAAATGAAGGAAGTAATAAAACAAAGTACAACAAAAAAAAATTGCTCTGCTCCCCAAGGATTTTCACTATTTTCGCTGATAGACAATTTGTGTACAAATTATCCGGAAAATGGAAAAAGTTTTTTACTAAAAGAGCGAGGCAAGGAGCGAAATGTTATTTGTTAATTGGATTGGATGGAGAGAATTTCGCTTTTAATTTTTCCTACGAGAAGCTCGAGCATTAGCTAAGCCGATCTGTGGTTCACTCAAAACGCATTGATAACGACGAAGACTTCCTACTCCTATATGAAAATAATATGAAAACAAGAAAAGGTATGATCGTTACATATGTTGGACCCCACATCACCTGTTTTATAATATACATTAAGTTTATCCTGGTGTTGCCAACGGCTAGAACGACTCAAGCTAATCCCAGATTCCGTTATATCAAGCGATACCTTCAGGATCATTAATCGTTTTAACCGCATCTATTCCATCCGATTTTGTATATTGGGTCGCAACCTTTCAAGATGTCTTGACTTTTTACCATGACGATAACGCTCGTTCACCTATGTCAACACTCATTCAGGTCCTTCTGCCTTTACCACCTCTATCGCCATTTAGTTGATACTAGTTTCAATCAATGGCTTTTTCCCTGAGCAAAGCAGAACATCGATTTTTATGACAATATCCAAGAAATCAGTTACCTTGTGGGTGGCAACAATAGATCGGCGGTCATTTCGGTGAGATAGTAAATTTGTGATGGAGAGTATGTTGCCGATAAGATAGAGAGATGTTTTGCCATATAAGTGAACCCTAATGAAAATGATCTGGATTGGACCAGTTTTGAGTTGTCAACAATAGTACGAGATCTAATGATCGCCCCTTGATCGCTATTACCTTTTAACCTACATTGTTTCGACGCAATTAGGTATCAGTTGCTGTCATATCCTATAAAAATAAAATTTCAAATCATTTTTATTGTGATATCGTAGCGTTCGTCTTCGGGGTGTATCGCATCGTAAGGTGTGCGCAAAATTCAGGGGAATAATTGAAAAAGCAACAACTCATCGTTTTATATAAATTTTTTCAGCCGCCTTTAAAGGAAATTCTTTCCCTTAACCTGCAACTATTTCGCTTCTTTTTAGGCTGCCTGTCCTGTGAGTGATTTTTAGCTTCGTTCGAAATGTCATTGATTTGCAATGTTCCTCTCGAATTAAGCTTAACATGGACGACCGAAAACATTCAAATCCCATGCGCATCAGGTTGATACAAGCTTCTTATAAAATGCAGAAGACAATTAAGTTTTTACGATGATGTTTTTCTTGTCCAAAATAGCAATAAAAGTGTTATCAAGGGGCATAGAAAATATATTATGTCCGCCTCTTTAAAATACTCTTCAAATATAACGGTTTTCGAAAAGCAACGTTTTGCTCTTCTTTATGCTTTCGTTGCTCGCGGCCATTGGGCAAGAAGCAGTAATATGTAAATCCTTCTCTCTAAGTCCATCTTTTTGATTAAGATGTCGTGTTCGTTCATTTCATTGCTTCAGCAACTGAAATTTTTCCTTTTAATCTTAGGTTATTTCCACGTTTTAAAAAATTAAAGAAAAAACTTTGGTTAAGAAAAACACTAGTCTTCAGATTGTTGTCACGTAACGCCTGCTTGCCAAATGCTGCGACAGCGACAGCTTACATATGTATGTATAAAAAAAGTAATTGTAACGATATCTCTTAGATGCATTTTCAAAATGTTACACATCAAGTGAGTACACACACACATACAGCGTATATAGTAAAACTCCTTTTGGGTGACGCTGCTGATGATAATGATGATGATGATGATGATGATGATTACGATGGCTATGATTGATTGGGACGAAGACAACATGTTGATTAATCTTAAACAACAAACAAGGAAGTAAATAAATATCTACAATAAAGTAAGTCATCCATAACATACGCAACAATAACATAAAGGCCACCACAATAGTCTTTACTTAAAATTCTGTATTATGTCATGCATTTGTTTAAGACAAGCCTTCAATCAATCACATGTAACTAAATAAACACAAGGCTACTAAGGTTGCGCGTTTACCCTCCACAAAGAGCAAAGAGTTCGATTTTAAACGAAATTTATTCGCCTTGCAATCGCTGAATATGAAATGATTTTTTCGTTCAACTTAAGAAGAACAAGTAAGAAAATTATATTCAGTCGTGATTGAATTCTTTATACCCATCGTTGTGTATAAATAACACTGATTGCGTTAAAAAAGACAAAAAATTTAAAAGAATCAAATTTTAATGCCGTATAATATGGAGTCGGGCGCGGCTGATTTTTTCTGTTTCCAAAATAAAAGTTTTTGTCGCATAGGCATGTGGGCGTTGTAGGCGTTTCGTTGGAAAAATGTAGATCACTTCCAAATTCTTTTGCAAATTTGTACCTAGACAGACAGATGGACAGACGAATGAGCGGACAGGTTTAGGTGCATTATGGGGTTTTTGAAGCTTGCTTCTGCACCTTATAAAGGTATTACAAAAAAAATTACATTTTGAGGCACTATTACGGTTAGGTTAGGTGTGATCAACTTTTTCCATTTTTATACACAAATGCTACAGCATCGCTCATAGAATATACGTTCAAAATTTTTGGGCAATTATTTGCTATAGTTTATGAGTAATGAGCGAAAAACCAATTTTTATTCTTTTCGAAAAACAGAGGCGTTCTCAGTTTACATGGTGATATGGGCGTATCCTTCGATCGATTTGGCTCACTTTCAATAACAACCTGCTTGCAAGAACTTCCAATGTTTTTGCCAAGTTTGATAGTTTCATTCTCTTCTCATCTTTTCACACAGACGGACAGACGGACATATTTAACTCGATTTAGAATTTGATGCTAATCTGGAACATGGGTTCGCTGATACTTTCTTCTGGGTATCGCAAACTTTTTGACAAAATCAATATACGTCTGATCCTTCGATGAGGGATACAAAAATACATTTTTCGATTCGGATTTTTTGCTTTGTTGTATTGTACACCACTTATGATGAACGGGTATATTATTAAATTTGCGCGCAGAACTTGAGATAAAACCACCTTTTATGCTATCGCTCGGTTCAGAATAACTTTCTGCCCGTCCATCTTGTTTCCTTGTCTTGAACCCAGAGTCCTCAAGCTTTGAAATATTTTAATAAAAGTATTTTGGCCGAAAGACGCACCTTATTGGAAACGTTTCGGATAAGACCACTATTTCGATCTCTTCCCCCATCATAACGTCGTAGTTTGAAAACTCGCTATATGAATAACTGTGAGGTGGTCTAGAGTATTGAACAGTGATTCATAGCCCCCTATAGTGTCTTTACTATCTTCTAATTGACATTAATAAACGCATATATGTTCATTCAAGTGCTTTATATAACAAATGTTGTATTCCTTTCAAAGTAAGTCAGATCGATTAAAATAAACATTTGTTTTTTCTTCTGCTGCACTTTTCATCATAATCACTGTCAGGGAAAGAAAATATTTCACAATTATTAGTTGAAGTTTGAGCAATGTGGGGCTCGTTTGCGGGGGTTCACAGCAACAGCGGGTGGGGGGGGGGGGTTTACAAAGTGCCTGTTGACATAGTAAAATGGAATTTCATCTCATATTGAACTTGAAGGAATTTTTATTTAAATCATCATCATCATCATCACCATCATCATCATCATCATCATCACAATCATGCGTTATATGACCGTCAGTATTGAAAAATCTACATAAAAATTTAATTTATTGATTAAATAAACATTGAATACATTTCTGAGGGGTCGACTATTCCTGCACTAAGCTAATGCGGAAAAGCAAAAATATGCATTTAATATTTAACTGGATTTTCTACATTTCTTGCTTGTTACCCATTTTTTTTTTAATTACATAGTTCGTTGTTTTTCATACGCTAAAGAAATAAAACGGTTTTTTATTTCATTCAATAAATAGTAAGTAAATTCCATGCATTAATATTATTAATCGGACAACAACATTTCAGTTTGATTGGTTCAAAAGCAAAGCAAAAAAAAAATCGCTTACGCTTTTAGTTGATAATTAACATTTAATTTACAAAATTGTTATCGACAGTTTTTTTCGTTTTTTTCATTTTTTTTTTTTTTTTTTTGATTAAATAAAAGACACTTGATGTTGTAATTAAGTAACATTTTGGTTTAAATGCAAATTCTTCAAAACTATATCTTAATTAGACTTTTACTTCGGTTTCCTTCTTTTTTTGTCAAGTAAATTTGCATTTAATTGGAAAAGTTAGACGGCACTCCTTGGATTTGTATAACCTAAAGCGTAACGAATTGCATTAAAGTTTGGTGTTCATGTTAATCTGGTTATGTGACTCTTTTTAACTACTGCCAGCTGTCTTTCTTATTAAACGGAATATGTTTTTCGACTTTTTTTTCTGAGCGACTTTCTTTCTTTTTTGTGTTCATATGACTACTCAGTCAGGGGATGTCCCCATTCTGTGTAACGAACCGGTCAACAACCGTGACCAAAAAAAGCTATGAAAGGAAAAGGGACGGCGAGTGGGGGAGGTGGCGCGAAGTATAGTGGGTATGTGTTCTGAATCGATAAGTGTAATATCTTTATCGGTTAAGCTCTGAACTCTACCGCCCTGAGCTGTGGACCTGCGAAGAATGACTTAGTAGTTGCGATTCTTTCCTTTACTATTGTGAAGTTTGTGTGAAACGTCTTCTCCTCTTTTGCAATGAATGATTTTTCTGTCTCCTGAAACTTGAGTGAAGGGTCTTCTGTTCTTTTGCATCGAATGATTTTTCAATGGTTTCAACGATTCAAAAGTAGTGATTTTGATGCCAATGACAAGGAACTGCCTAAAGCAACAAAAAAATCGACGACAACCAATAGCAAGAAACTCTCAAGGAACTTTCAAAAAGCTTAGCAGTTGATGGATCAACTATTTTTAGACGTTTATATGCGAGAGGAAAGATCCTTATGGGAGAAAAATGGCTACCGTAGGGATTGACTGAAACCGCTTCAACGTCGCGGTCCCAAAGCTTGCCAAGCAAAAACAGAAAAAGTTCTTTTGTGGCGTATTATGACTGACGAAAATTGGTCAAGACTGGGTCTCCTACGACAATCCCAAGAGCCAAAAGCCATAGGTTAGTCCACAAGAGCCATCCACGACGACATCGAAACGCAATATTAATGGAATATTCATGGCCATAAAATCTTGCTGTGCATATCGTGACATCATCAAGGTATAATTTATTGCGCGCTGCTAAAATCAAATGAAACTATTACTGCATATGTCTATCGTCCCCATCGATGTCAATTGAAAAAATTGTGGTGTATATTGGTACCGCAAAGACCAACAATAGCGGTTAACAGACTTAAAGTTTCCCTCCTGCATGACAACGGTCGGCCACAGCTTGAAGGGATTGTCAAGGATATCCTGTTGCAGCTCAAATGAGAAGTTCAGCCGCATCTAGCGTGCTGACCCGACATAGCGCCATATGATTACCACTTGTTCAGATCGATGCAGCGTGGCATGGCTGGCAAGAGCCTCCGCCAAGTCGAAGACAAGCGAAAATGAGTCAACGATTGGATCGACCTGCCAATCGTTCTTACGCAACGGTTTCGTCATGTTGCCAGAAAGATGAGAAAAAGTCGCAGAAAATAACGGGAAATAATTTGGTTCGTACAAAGTATAACCAATTTTTCTCAATAAATGCCTTTTTCAAAAGAAGACTTGATCGCAATACATGCAAGCACTAAATAAGAACAAACCGCATTTTAAGTTTTAATCTATCTTTTAATAAGAATAAGAAGAAGACTTTGGTTTGAAATGTTAATCAATTGAGATCAAGCAACTGAACAAATCTTTACAACATACCTACATAACGACCTTACATAACATGCCATATTATGCCATAGGTATCTTTTTTTTTTACTCTTTCATTATCATATTTCGTGATTATGAGTCTAACAAATTAATGTTAATAAATTAGCAAAGAGACTCAATCAAATGCTGAACCAGTCTACACAGTTATGGTATAATACACCTGGGCACTATTTTTACAGGTTGTTTGTATGAAATACCTTTCACTTATTAACATTTGTACACATTTGTTCACATTTTCTTAAGCACCTCAAATAATACATAATTTTTTTTGTTTTTGGTTTTTGCGTATGTGTGTTTGAAAATAGGCCAAAATCGATTTAACGATTTACGCACAATTTCAACAACGTGTGTACGGCTGCACATTAATATATAAATATACAACGGCGTATATATATATATATATATATAGAAATACATGAGGTCAATAGTCTTTGTTGGCTGCAGTGAAGTGAATATAGTACAGACGGCCATTGTGGCTACGGATTTTTTTTTTTTAAAAATCGAGTACACTTTTTTAATAAATTTTAATAAGAAGAAATTCTTAAAACCTTAATATTGCAACCCTTTTCACTTTCTAAGCATTTCCTCTTTCGAAAATTGCTTTATTACAATCATTCTACCGATAACTTTATTTTTTAATTTAATTCTCTTCGCTATTCATAGGTTGCTTGTGCACATAATTTTACATGTTTGAGCTAAATTTCTTTCTTTTAAAATTAATAATAATATGCTTGTTTACGACTTTCCAGAGCCATCACATAACTACTTTTTATTCGCAATGTAAGTCACGCAATAAATTCGTGGGATCGCAAATAAAATATGATTAAGCGAGCAGGCAAAGGATCGCGACTAACAACTCAATGATTGTCAGTTAAAATCTCAAGTGCGATGGAGTTTTCAATATAGGCGTGTATATGATCCAAGTCATCCGGGAGCCTTTAAATCTATGTATAGACAATAAACAAATAATAAAATAAAAACAACAAGTTTTATAATCGTCGGTTCAAATCTCAAGTACTATGGAGTTTTCAGTATTGACGGGTATATGATCCAAGTCATCCGGGAGCCTTTAAATCCATGTATGCGGTGTATAGACAATAAACGAATAATAAAATCAAAACAACAACTTTTATGATCGTCGGTTCAAATCTCAAGTGCGATGGAGTTTTTAATATATGATCTACGTCATCCGGGAGCATTTAAATCCATGTATCCAGTGTATAGACAATAAATAAATTAAATAAAAACCACAACTTTTAATCAATCTTTATTAACACAGCGATCAATAAGTAGTAGGACTAAAGAGAGTAGGGAATTTTTGCAAAATTCGGGCTTACTTAGTGCAATTGTAATCAGCACGAAATTTCTTCTGAAGTATAAATATTAGTAACATTGAAGACAGGTAGGGGTAGGTCGGATCCTTTATATCACAAAAAATAAATGTAATTTGTTACAATAAAGCTAACCGCCTGCAAGAGCACATATTGTAAAGAACATATCACTATGCCTTTCTTATAGAAGCAAGCTTTCATTAGACCCGTGCTTTTCTAGCGTTCGCACAAGCTCTCGTTGGACAAATCCTTTTCTATCGAGCATTTTGTTGAAATTCGCAAGGAGACAGTAGTGGTTGAGAACAACATCTACACAATACGGCGAATGCAGGAGCGATTCGTGCAATTTTGCCGCTTTTATGATCGATTTGTTGTCTTAAGGACAAAGCAGTTCTTCTTCATTGGAGGCCTTCCTTTTGCAATTCCGTCATTCGAAAACATTTATAATGCTATGTGGTATTCACTCTTCATCCTTGATCCCTTTTCAAGTCGCTGTGTTGTTGTGCACCATGCGAATGCCATAAACTATCCAGATGACTTGGATGGCTTTTGCCACTTTGTTGTCCACTCGGCTAGCTGCTGATTGGACACTAGAGTGTAGTGATAAATCGATATTCGATACATTCTTACATATCGCGGGGAAATATACTTTTATTTTCTAAACGGATTCAAGCGGTACTCTAAGCGAACAACACGTCGCTATTTTTGGTCAAAAAGTTGGCAAAGGAGCCACTTCGAGCACAATTTTCTTACGAAAAAGACGACTTCCTTATAACCTGTGAGTTTAGATCTGTTGCAAAGGTGGCCTTGGGTTTTACAAGACGTTTTTAAAACTTCCGATTACTCATCCCTATAGCCCAGGTTAGGCAACCTTTGGTCTCGAAGCACAGAACGACTTATTAGTGTGCTTTCAACGACCTGTCACGTCATGACTAGGCAAAGTCGTGCTTATTAGCCGTGGTGAGCGCTCACCCGGAAGTGCCACCCTCCCTATTCCTTTCCTCAATTCTTTCCAACACTATTACACGAATAAATGGCATCCCCTTAGTGATTATTGGCCACATAATAAAAAAAAGTTTCCCCCTTTAAGCAAACAAATGCCTGCCATTGTACACATGTATCCTAAGTTCATTTTCTGGCATCAAAGTGATTCTCGAAGCTATATAATAATTTTTTTTTGGATAAAATGAGAAAAATAAAAAGCTCCAAATACGAATAAATTATATGAAAAATCGTTTTGAATCAAATGAAGAAATTAACAGAAAAAAAGAAAGGCAAACAGCCGCGGCTGGCGGTTGAATGATATAAAAAATTGTTTATGTACTTTATCAATGGGATGGAAACAATAAACTCTCGTCGTATACCAGGCATGCCTTATAGTTTATATACACTACTTAATAAACTTATTTAAGAAAAATCTACAAAAATAAAAAAAAAATGTTTAAATGTTTTGAAGAACTTGTCTTGAACTTAAAAGATACGTTAATAAGCTGATAAAAGCGTCGGTGGGCTTTCATATTTCAATATGGAATTCAATGTGAATTAATAACAAATCATAGTCACCGAATCTTGTAGGAAATTATTGAAGAATTTCATTTGATTACCTACTGATGGCTACTTTTTTTTTTTTTGTGTTATTGTTAGCAGAGACAATCAGTAAAATACACGGAATAGGTTTTCATTATTTAAAGAAATTTAAATCTACCAAAAAACACTAATGATAATGGCCGTCACATGTGTAATAAATTTAGAAAAAAAAAAAAAAACGGAAATACATATATATGTAACATGTCACTCAATAAGTCTCCAGTCTGATCTACAGATTTTTTGCAATTTTGGCATTTAAACGCACTTGTAACGCTACATGATATTCCTTACTAATCTTCTGGCCCTTTTCAAGATAATCGATGAACCAAATCTCGCCAGTTTTATCTTTTTGGCCGTCTTTCACCGGTTGCTGTCCACTCGACTGATTGCCAATTTAACTCTAGGGTCTAGTAAAGAGCCATGCGCGGTGGATGGTCTACCTTTCGATATCTTAGGCAGTTAGCTGCTATCAAATGTAACTTCGCTTCTCGTTCTTCCAAACCTATTTTGTGCACTTTTTTGTTTTTTGGAACAACCGCCGAGTTCGGACGACCAGAGTCTGTAGAGTCATCGATGTCCATAGGACTAAATTATCAAACCACCGACAAATTTCGTTTTTCGTTAGGCAAGAATCCCCCTGACGTCTTTCAAGCCAATGCCAAATGTATTTTTTCTCATCACGACATTCGGAATTCGCATTGTTTCGAAAATAACATGAGTACAGTCATCAAAACACCTATAATCTGTAATCTGCTTATCAAAATGCCAAGCAATTTCGACAACTATCGTATGAAAATTGGTACCATCCAGAAATCGTATAGGTCTCTCAACAAAGTTGCCGGATATGTATTACACCAGAAACTTATTGAGAGACGTGTTACATGTATTTATACATATGTATACATATGTTTATGCACATATTTAACCGTTTCAGTAGCTTGGGAACATATAAGAATCAGAAGCCGTTTTATAGCTGTCGATGTCGAATAAACTCGATAGCTCTCCATTATCGCCTCATTATAACGAATGGTTAGTTTACAGTCGTCGATAAAGCGTGCATTTTTCTTACTCTTGCATGACAAATCTTTCGGACGCAAAATTGCTATCGTGCAGCGTGTTTAAATTACGATCGAATTTACTTGATGTCGGGCGATTACAAACCAGCTCCAGAACATACGCTCTGCCATATGTAAGGGAGATTTGCCAGAGACTTCCACTAAATGCAAATACGTATCATACTTAGCCTGGACAATCAAATTGGAAAAATATTCTATTAACAATGTCCGTCTGATCTTTCATTCTTTCATAAGCGGATATCAACTAAAACTCTGTCGAAGTTCGCCTTCAGTCACCACAAAAACATATACAAGTAAAAAAGCTGCCTTAGTTTCCTCAGTTATATATGAAGTCCTGCCAGACGGCATGAAAACGATGTACTATTTATGTTATGTGTTGTATTTTCCTATATATCGTAAACCTATATCGTATCGCAAATATCAAAATAAAATTGCGAGCATCTAAGTTCAAGGACCCAACTTTATGGCCATGAAGCAAAGCGAAAATTAGCAACTAAGAATGTAGTATTCTGCTGTAGCCGAGTTTTTCTTATGTATTACCTTCAATACTAACCGGCGTAGAAGAAATTCCAATGTGTTTGTCGAACTTGAAACCGGTATATGAGGTTTTCTAATCACGGGAATGTCCGTCACAAGTAATGCACCGATGAACTGAAGGCCGTACCCAGATCATTGCAGAATCCTATATCGATCGAAGATATATATAATTGGAAATGTATATAGTTAAGATATATGCTCTGAAGCTTTCATCTGGATACATCCTATGGCGGATTTTTTTTGAATTGTAAGCGGACATATCGGTCAATACGTAAATAAGATTTTAAGTTCACTTTAAAGAAAACGTGATGTGAAAAGACCATCTCGTGCTTCTAAAGGTAAGCTTTCGAGGCGTGGAAGTGTTTTCATTTTCCGCTCGATAGACAAACGAACGGATAGCTTTATATTTGATCAAACATCGTATTTGTCCTTCATAAGCACTTTTTTATATTTTCCTTGCGTTCCCTACACTTTGCAAACATTCAAAATGTCTAATATGCCGTGACGCTCCATATAAAAAAATAAATTTCCCTTGCTTGAAAAAATTCCACTGCTACTTAAGAGGTTGAGCCTTTCAGGAGAAAAGTCTAATAAATAGTTGGTATGCATAGCAGACTTTGAAAAATTTTTATTATAAAAACATCATAAATTTATTTAAACTTAATGTTTTAATAAATTTTATCTTCAACACCCACTTATTTTGATTTGACCATAACAGCACCCACTCATGCATAACTAAATCATTCGATATAAAATATTTCGAAATTACATAAAACATCAATGTGTTCTGAAGGGAAGTTACCTAAGCAAAGAAATTTTTTTTTTTTTCGTTTCAGTCTATTTCTCTTAGGAAATGAATGATAAATGGAATAGAAAGACCTTGATTTTTTTATCTTACTATATCAGGGTTTCTTAAAGAAGAAAGAAGAACCAGGTTACGTAATTATGTTCTGTAATTTAGTAGCCCTCTAGTAAGTTATAGTGTTTTGAATATTAAATAAACAATTTTTTATTTACACGTTTCAAATACTTTTTTTACACGGTATGTATAATGAGAATTGTTAATAATGAACAGCCAACATAATGAAGACGTGAATTTATTTTAACATCAAACAAAGAAATAAATTTTAATCTAACGAACACATGGTCAGTATAAGAAAGGAGAACGTTTGGCTAAACATAATGGAATATGTGGTCAGTGTAATAAAGACGAACGTTCGGCTAAATGTAATGGAACACACGGTCGGTATAAGAAAAAAGAATGTTCCGGTAAACATAATAGAATACATAGTCAATATAAGAAAAGAGAACGATCGGTCAAACATAATGGAGCGTGGAATGAAAACACGGGCTATTGTAGCTAAGGGGTTACGCAACTCGACGATTGCCAAGAAAAGAAAAATAATTCTAGTATCATACTATTTGAGGTTGATAGTGTTGGGCGAGTTTACAACTTGTACGTTGGTGAGACGACGTACTTAGAAAATTCTAATATCATAGTAGTGTAAGATGATAGCGCTCCGCGCGTTTGCATCTCATGTGTTCTTCGAGGGCTGGAGAACTATGACTGATCTTCATCCGCACCTCTCCAAGTGAAGGCGACTGACTGACTGTATAGGTGAGCCGCATAGGGTTCTTGCAGTCTTACCAGAGGCTTCTTCTTTTTCCACTTTAGGGATGTGGCGGGAAGAGGTTTCAACGTTTCTTCACATTGCTGTTCTTGAAACCCGATTTGCGCTGTGGTCCCCTTCTTAAAAGGAAGATGTAGGGATAGAGCTCGCGCCTTTTAGTGGGAATGTTGTGTCCAAGCGTGTGGTCTACGCTAGTTCTATTTTCTGCAGCTTCATTTGCAGATTTTCTCTCATAGCGAGTGTTCAGCCTACATGGTTTGACGTTTCATTCTTCCTTTCTTCTTTTTATTTTTGGTACCAAAGGTGTCGAAGGGCCCGAAAAAGTTCTCCAGTTTTATCTTCGCACCGGAAATAGGCGGTTTGGAAAGTTTGGTGATGGCTATCGTTGACCGAAATCGTGGGAAAAGCTAGCGTGCTTCCTTGTTTGATGAGGAATTGCATTGTAATTAGGTGCTTGCCCCCTAGAAAGACAGAGGTGGGCTTCGCTTATTCCAGAAATGGTGACACATAAATATATGTGTCTTCGTCTGGCCTCAGAGCCAACAGAACTAGTTTGCTTGCTAGTTTGGTGAGGAAATATATTATAATCGTGTGCTTGACCCAAAGAAGGAAAGGGGTGGGCTTCGCTTATTTCAGACATAAGAACACGTAAATATATGTATCTTCCTTCGCAGGTATGTATGTGCCTTCGCAGCCAGCAGAACTAGCTTGCTTGCTGGTTTGATGAGAAACTACATTGTAATCGGGCGCTTGGCCGAAAGAATGGCAGAGGTGGATTCCGCTTACTTCAGAGAGGAAGACACGTCAATATTTACGGACTCCATCTAGCACCAAGGTCATGAGTATGCGTTTTCCCACTCCGTCTGTCTTCAGGACATCATGGAATTAAACTTTCACGATAAGAAACTTAGATTACTTAACTTTCTTATCGATCTTACTCAGCACATTAGACATCACCACTCGATACAACTAAGAGCACATATGCTATGACGAAGGCAGTTTTCACTTTAATTTCCCCTGATTTTTCGAACATTTGCATGGGTGGGAGGGGAAACAATTCTATTGCATTCTTCGATATTGTAAACTTAATAATGTAATTACTATATTTCACGTTTCCCTTCGAGGTTGTAAAAATTGAACGGAATAGTTTCTCAGAGAGTCAGTTCATTGACTAGATGATAACGAGCTCTGTCATATGCTGCATATGAAAACATAAACATAAATATTCTTGCATCTTAAATTACGCATAATATTTTATGATTGCTACAAGAACTCATTTCATTTAATAGCGAAATTAATAGACTGTTGTTTCCTTTCGGTTTCATTAAAACAATTGCCATTAATATGTAAATTACATCTGCATGCATACTAAGTAATAAGCATTAGAGTGATTCGAAAGATAAAATTTTTTAAATATTACTTTTTATTTTGTTTAAATCTTGTGTGGAGGGAGATGTTTTTTTCTTTTTTTTTTTTTTGTTGAAGAACAACTCTTATAGGATCCAAAAGCATGTGAAAAATTTTTGACGGGAGTCAAATAACATAGGCATTAGCTAAACATAGCTTGAATTAAAATTGCTGCGAGCATTGACCGATATTTTGTTTTATTTTTTTTTATAGTCTGCATCTCTTGCGGTACAAAGGTATATTGAGCTTGTGCGATTGCTTGCAATACACAGAAGAATTCGAGATAATTGCGTCTTTTATCACATCGACGAATCCAGAAGCATTCCTCCAATCAATCTAAGCTAGTCTGTCCGTCTGTCCACTGTCTATCTGTCCGTCTTGTATCCAACCTATTTTAATGAAATTTGTTACACTGTCTTCTGTTGTTCTGCGCAACGCAATAATCTATTCACAGGCAAGTTCTAAATCGTTATAAGCTTGTCAGTCCGTCTGTCCCCCTTACTTGCCTGTGTTCAGCTTACCAATCTATTCAAAAGCAATTTATGAATCGATCTAAGCTTGTCAGGCCTGCAGTCCGTCTGTCTGTCTTGTTTAAAGGACGCAATATCTGAGATAGCATGATGAAATTTGGTAGACTGTCATGTTTTGGTCCAAAGGACAAACATTATTGAAAGTGGTTCTGATCGGACCACTTTTTCGACCACTTTCCTTAAAGCTCCTCATTTTGGAAAATCTTTATACGAATGATTGAAGTGTGATGCAGGGTATTTAGTGATGAACGGTGACGCACTACAGTATTTTTACACTTGCGTTAAAGATTGTTAGAAATAGAATACAGATACTAACCGGAAGTGAAGCGGCATGCGGTAATTTTTATCATACTACGTTAAATAGGCAGCAATTAATTCTGTCAACTGATCCTAAGCGAGTCTTTAGAACAAATAAAAGTTTTATTGACAAGAAAAAAAAAACAAACTATGCCTACTTAGTGCTTAATTTATGGGTTAATTAGAAAGAAATTATGACAATTTTATGACTATGAAAACTATATGCAAAACAATCAACAGCAATGTTACTGACACTAAAAAAGTGATCATAAAACTACCAGGAAAAAAAATTCCCGCAAATAAAAACAGATGAAAAAATTATCATCCGCTTAAACCGATCGTTTTGCACACTTGCTGCTCCAATAAGAAGCTTACGCAAAACAGCAATATCTAAAAGCAATCTACGCTTCTTGGTAGATCAAAGAGTGAGTCTAGCGGCATGAATGCCACCTCAAGACTCGCAAAGCAAATACGAGAATATGTTTTCTTCTTCAAACAATAATTTTCTCTGATATTTATTGGTAAAGTCTAAGTAGTACTGTTATCCGCACCCTCCCCAATAGGAGACGTCCTCATGTAGTAACAAAAGACATGTAAGGGATTGTAAAGAAAATACTCTTATAACTTATCGTAATTGTCATAATTCTCACAGATGCCACCTTAAAAACGTGGACTTCCCGATACCGATTCAAGCAGATTCTGCCAAGATAGGATTGAAACGTCCCATCACAGGCAATATGGATGCGAGGCCATCTGCAGAATCAGACACCAAGTGTTTGGTGAACACTTTACAAAGGTGAACACCGTACGGCGCTCCGAATCAAAAAAGGTGAGAGATTCATAAGAATCCTATAACTGGAGGGCTAGAGGCACGCGCGATTACAATAGATCTTTTAGGTAGCGGTGCGAATTTCCCTCACAATTTATAATAATAACAATCCTCACATTCATGGGTAGGTGCCTAGAAAATTTATTAATAAGACGAGTAAATACGGGGACAACATCTAAAAATAATATTCCCAACCCCTCGCAGATCCTGATATAAATTTTTTTACTAATCCGAGCTACTAAAAAACTTGAATAGAAAGAAGTAGTTACAGACATTCAGAAATGCTTTTGATCTGTGTGACTGATATCTGTGGTGAAACTGTGCTTCCGCCCTTCTTAAGCTTGAAGACACATCCCTAAGTGACAGAAAGCTAAAAACCGAGGATTATAGGATATTTAATATTATTTGATTTCCTGGAAACGTAGCTGAAAGGGGAAAACTGTCGTTTGCATCACACTTTTTCGGATCCAAAAACTTGCCCCTCAAACCATGCTTTATACACCCACAAAAGCTATTTAGTGCCTCTATTAGATTCTAATCCACAACTATGTTAAATGTGGAAGGCAAAAACCTTAGAGAACATTCGAAGCATACTTCGGCACCATGAAAGCCCTAAGCCAAACGTAATTTGCTTTAGAAACTTATGCGAATATAGAATACATGACTCATGACAAAAAGTTCGTAGGAAAACATACGGGTAAAGGTCAACTACTGCTGAATCGATATCATTTGTTCTTACCACCAATCTTTACATGAAAATTTCTTGTCATTCCGGCCATTGGTCTACAGATTATAGATGTTTTACTGACACTACTATTGTAAATTTGAAACCAATGGAAAAATCTAGATGATATAGATGGCATCCTAGGAACTTATTGAGTGATGGATGGATGGATTTTTATATTCAAAACCTATCTATGATATAGATGGCATCCTAGGAACTTATTGAGTGATGACTGGATGAATTTTTATATTCAAAACCTCTCATCCAAAAAGTTTGAGTACACAAGCTTACGAAGTCCATTCTCGGCCGTTACAAACTTAAATCGAAAATTAATACACCCTATGGAGATGAGGAAAAACAAATGCCTCGTGCATGTGGTTAGAAATCTTTGATAATCGCTATCTTTCTTACGCTGCCTAGCGGCGCGTTGTGGTTAAGATTACATAAATATCTTTATGATCAAATTACGGACATAAAAGATATGCAATAAGAAATTTTATGAAAAGAATTCCATGGCTGTGTGCAATTTGCACTCAGTTTATGATTTTCGGAAGTTTCTTGAAAGTGATTTCGCAGTTAATTAACTTTAATTAATAGCCATAGCTTCGACTATGTATGTGTGTCTAGTGTCCGATAGTGAGGGATGA
>KK499888.1:834143-850400 GCA_000688715.1 Glossina pallidipes
TGGGTTAGCTTTTTACTTCAAGATTTGAGAGCACGACTTAGGCTACCCACATGGCATACTGTGACCGCGGTAAACCATCTTCCAATTACGATAGGCGCACAGTCGCAACTTTAGCAGGCATAACATTTGCCGATCGGACTGCACACATCTCCTAAGACCGCGACCACGACCTGGGCTACCTACGTAGTCTAGTAAATAAGAAGCATGATTATTATGTTATTTTGGCCAGCGCCGTAAACCATGTTTCACATACGATTGGCGACTCTGGTAAAGGCATAACATTTGCCAATCGGACTGCATACATTCCCTAAGTTGAGGTTACGTCCTATTCCCGCCTTCCCTCTTTCTTCTACCCAAACCATTACAGCTCTGTTCATTAGCGTATAAGCGGAAAAAGAAAAAATGGCAATTATTGCTGCAGACCAAAGGAACAGAACAAATTGGACATAGAACAGAGACAGATGACTGGATAAAAAGTCAACCTGACTAACGCAAGGACCAATGTGCTAATTTAGTTAAATCTTGATAGTTTTTTCTAGACGGGCTGTACACTTAACGAATGCTATCAAGACTCTTTTTATGCTTTACGCAGGCAAAGAGTGATGTAGTAACCGAATTTACATGGACTCAGCGCTTTGGACATGACCCCGTTCTCTTTGGACGGTTTCAATGGCTCCATTCTCTTAGCTTGGTATTGGAACATAAAACTTCTTGAAAACTCTTTGCAACTTTTCGAAAATGTGCCACGCATTTCATTTGTCAATTTATTATCTCTAATTCAAGTATGAGCTAAACAAATGTATGAATCCACCGATAATTATTGAAGCAAAAACTAATAATTTTTTCCATTTTCACAAAGACCGGTAATTTTGAATTTTCCATTTCTAAATCTTTTATTAAAACTCAGCTAAATAAGCTCCAGAATTAGCTAACAATGACAAACGAGATATGAAGAGTAAGTAAATAGTGTTTTTATTACCTTATAAAATTACCTATGAGCTGATGGAAAGTTTTATGTAATGCATCTTCGCTCCGTCTTGTAAGCACATAGAGTTTATAAAGAGACGACTTTCTTCTGCGTGTTTTTGGGTTTAACTTTGCTTTTAAAGAAATGTTTTTAAGGATTAGGTTTTTCATCCAAAATTTTCATTTCAACTAATAAGTCATCATCAGTTTTTTTTTTTTAAGGAGCGCTTATGTCGAAGCAAGAGTAAAACATAATTTAATCAAAGTATTGTCGATTACGGGCTACATGCTTTTCCATTTTGCTGACGGAAGATGAATTCCTTGCTAAAGAAAGACCATTTGGATTTTTGAGGCCATATGCCTACGCATATGGCATTTTTCGGTTAAAAGAATGGAAGCATACAGGCAGAGAATATATAATCGACCATTTGAAGCAGATGTTAGTAGTCAGAAGAATAGATTTCAGTTGCAAGCTTCCAACATTTGCTGCTCCATATGGTCGAACGCTGACGTATAGAAAAATTAACATACAACGCATTTTCGCATATTGCTGCCACTTTGATTTTACTGGTAAGCGCAAAAGCATCAAATTCTGTTGATAGCTTTCTTCAGTAATGTTTTCACCGATTTGAAAACATCGGGACATCCATCTAATTCCACGAAAGAATGCTTAATAACAATATCCGTCTTTACCGTTGATATGAATGGTTTCGCTCATCCATACGCTCAGATATAATCTCGCCTAAAACTTGAAGATATTGTATCCGCATCGAGAAGTTAAGGTAAAACAAAGACTCAAAGTTCGTCTTGTCTCTTAGGAAGAGGCTTGGTTATAGAGGTTACAAAAGTTTCCATTTTCCTTTTGCCAATTAGTTCTTCTTAGTTTAATAAAATGCATGCGGAGTAAGGGTTTACTGCGCAGAAGTGCATCGCTTCCTGTTAAGCATTTTAAAGACTTTTTTAGTGAAAAATTTAAGTTTTTGGTAATCTATCTTCAGGTTAATAGGTTATTTTATGCATTTTATTTTTGATTCGCCAAAAAATAAAAAACACATTGCGCTAATAGTATCTGTAAGATGTGAACAAGTGCATGAGTTTGTGTGTCCGTTTTTGAATATAATAAAAAATAAAAAAAAGCGTTGAAAAATTTATGATCGCCCGTGTCAAGTAGTCAAGCAGTCAAGCAGACAATCCAATCCAAACCGTTATGAGTTACCAGCTGGAGCTTTTCACCATCATAAAATTAAGTTGTAATGGGGGGTTTCTGCGATCGTACGTGAAAAAGAGCCGGCAGTCGGCAGATATATTTATATTCATTTTTTATCTTTATTTTATTTTTGTGCGCACAACTGATGTTTTTCGAAAATTTAAACCAAGCAACTGAATTTTTTTTTATTTTTTTTTTTTCGTTTTTTTTTTTTTTATTGGAACAACACTTTAGAGCTCCGCCCTCTTCTCATTTGACCGCTTGATTAACACGTTGCCTTAGTGCCTGGTGTCGGTAACAGCTTCTTCAGAGGCAAACACATTTATTACCGTAATGCAATTTGTCAGTTAGTAATTTTGATAATTTTGCTGCCGCAGTACGGCAGTATATAAAGCGTTTCGTTTACGACCTCAGCTGGCAACGGATCAATCAATTCGAAGGCGGTCAATTGCGTACACGTCATATTCTTAACAATCAAAAGAAACATTGTGTTAAGGCGCGTGTGCGTTTGTATGTTACGTTGATATATCGAGTTTAAATTACTTTCACTTCACTAAAGATCCCAAGAGAGAAAAGATGGCAATTACAGAGTTTTATCGGCAACTAACTGGTTTTTCCTTTTTTTTTCTTTTTTTTTTTTTTTTTTCTTTTTTCGTTGAATGGTAAAGAAACTCTTTGTAATTCGCTTTAATTAACTTTGTAACGTGTAATTAAAATTGAGTCAGGATTTTAAAATAATTTTAAATGTAAGCTACACGAACTCGTATCTGTATGGGAGTGCACGCGTGAGCTGACAACAACAATTCTTAAAAGCATCTGTCATTCGAGAATAACGAGGTTAAGGGAATAAAGTGAGATAATAAGGGTAAGGGAGTAAGGCTTTACTGGTTATAAAAAAGCAATGGCGACTTCATTTGATGGATTTGTAAGAAACAGTTGTTGCTTGCTTGGCACAGTTTCATGTATTTTATGAGTGAAGCTTTAATTAAAATCTAACACCAAAAAATTCATTTAACAATAAATTTCTTTGGATTCGTTGCAATCAACACTTACTCGAGGCATGGCACACTGTCATTGGCATAAATTCTAATTCTTTTACGCTAATCGTTTCCAAAAATGTTTATGTTTGTCTGGGATGCATGACATTTAAAATTGTTTTCGATTTCTTTACCATGCGTCGCGGTCACGCATTCTCACATTGTGTTGCGTGTAAATTTGAGTTTGAAATAGTATGACAAGGCTACCTGTGTGATGTTAACAACATCACACACAATGAACATAGGAAATTTTTTAAAACTCTAACAAATCAGCGTGCAATGCTTTATGCAAATGTTGCTATTTTTTTCAAAAATAAATTCCCAGAAAAGCTATGAAAAGGAGGAAAAATTTATTATATATATTCTCGTCAGCTTTTGCGGTCATCGTTTAAGTCAAGTAATTACATATAATTTTTTCTTTTTCCAAGTCCTTGAATTGTGTATTATTGAAGAAATTTGTAAGGTGATCGGGACAGACTTTGAGTACTGGATGACATGTATAATATATACCCTACACCACGGTACAAGGTATATTAAATTCGTAGGGACGTACGTGACATCCAAAAGGACTTAAGGCAAATCCACCTTTAATTACGCCGATCGATGCCGAGTCATTTTTTGAATCGATTTAAGCCTGTCTGTCCATCTGTCCATCTTATGTTTGTCCATTTATATTTACGATTGAACCTAAGTATCGCAGTTTTTGAAATATTTTGATGAAAGTTTGTAAACTGATGTGTTTTACCACAAGAACTGAAGCTATAGCAAATGGTTCAAATGATACCACTGTTGCGACCACTTCCCATATGACACTTCGTTTTGAAAACTCGTTATTAGGCGAAATGGTGTATGATATTTAACGGTGGGCCGTGTCGCGCTATAATGTTTTACTTTTATATTTTTTTTATTTTTTTTTTTATTATATTTTCATAACTTTATTAACGACTCAATTTTAATTTTTTTTTTTTTTATCGATTAAATTTTAATTGTTTTTTTTTTTTATTATTCTATTTTGTTTATTTCTTATTACGGACAATAAAGACTATGAGAGCCTTTATGGAATATAAGAGTCGCGGATTTCTAGAAAAATAATACGCTATTACGCATCGTTATTACTATGCAAGAGTTTTTGTCCAAATCTCGAGCAATTCATCGCACCCACCTCAAAACAGGGCTCCGTGTGACTTTCTCATTGGAACAAAACTGCCGAGCTGCTAGTCTATCGATACAATGGTAAAATTGCGTTAATGTTATTTCAATTTTCTGTCCCGTCCGTTCCAGTCACTATTATCTGCTGAGAAATCTCAAAAGGATGGTTCAGGAATAAAACTGTGACAGGTAACTGAAGAAACTAAAGAATATTTTGAATGTCTAGAGAAATTGTTTTGTAGAAAAAACTTACGAGTATTTAGCGAATACTTGGACTTGTTGTACCATTCTTGGAGACGACTACGTTGACGGAAGAAGTCGAATTTCGCAAAAACCAAGCATGTTTTTCTTACCTAAGTTGAAAGCTCCCTAAGACAACCGGCGTGAAACATAAAATAAATCATAAAATGTCATATCACTCAATAATGTGCTTGTCTTATGAATATGTGGCAACACTCATGTCATGTTTGGTTAGTGACCCCTTTCAAATGATGGGTGTCAAAATTTCATGGCAAGTTACAAGTTAGTTATTTTAGTGGTGTTGCTTTTTCGTCGGCTTTGGGCGGCTTTTCTCGATTGCTATCCACTCAACTGACTGTCGATGTGACTCTGCAGTGTAATGGTGAACCAATGTCTCATAACTAGTTATTTCGCTGAACAGCGCCCTGAGTCATTGACATGGTGTTTTCAAAAGCGAGGAAGTGCGACAACCACTTCAGAACCGACATGGACATATGTTCCATGTTCCAAAATATTAAATACCCTAACTTCCGATATCTTTATAGAGTCAGTTGTGTCATCCCGTTTTAGTTATTGGTCTTCCAAAAGGACTTTCTACACGTTTTCTAGAACAGCTGCCGATTTTGAGCGACCAGAGTTTTCAATATCAACGGTGTCCATACGACTTTGTTTAAAATTCGATAAATCAGCCACTGACAACAGTAGCCATAACATTTTTCAGCCCAAAGGTGACTGGCAACGGTGCCTTTTTTCACATGGAATACAGCTTTTCCGTTACTTTGAAAATTACAAAACTACGATCACGAAAGCTAATATAAGCTAACGATCTGAATGCTTTGAAATTTTGATAAATATCTTTGGAAGATTGCTGCTATTCAAAAACCATAAATGTCTGTCCACACTTACGCCACATATATGTAAGGCGGAAGACTTATTGAGCGATGTGTTGTTATTCAAATTCAATGAAGTTATTAGAAGTTTTTTAGTCAAGAGACAAACTCAAATTTATTTAACGATGATTTCTACTGCAATCAGTTCACACGAAATATAGTTTATAGTGCATGTTTCTTCTTTCGATTAAAATTAATCGATATTCGTGTTTTAGAGTAAAATGTTCCACACATATACACATACGTAAATGAAAATTACGGTAAAATAACATTTAAGCAAGAGCACATGAACGCTAACACTGCTTGCTTGGTCACAAGAGCATGCGTAGAGCCATAATCGAGAATGTCATAAATTTAAAAGTTAAGAACATATGAAGCCAAAGGCTTTCTAAGCTTTTTCTCATAACAACAAAGATATATCATCTAATCTTAGTTATAATAGTAGAGTATAGTATGTATGGTGAGGGAAAAAAAACTAAAATTCTGCAACAATTTATTTATTTTAATCTAATAACGTAAGTGATTTATTTCATTTTCCTTAGCAAGAGATTTTAACGGTACGATCATTAAGACAAATCATAACGAATAACGAGCATTTATATGTTAACACTCTGTACAGTGCAGTCGTATATTATTAAAGAAAACAAGTGGAAACACCATAGCTGGACAAGACCCTCTATTAAACACCCTACACCACTTCGCCTAATACAATTATTCATATAATCACTTTTCAAAGTAATCTGTTATTATATGGGAAGTGATCGAAAAAGTCGTTCAATCAGAACCATTTTCACGAGTGCTCGTCCTTGGGCCGAAACGCATCGATGTACAAAATTTCATAAAAATATCTGAAAAATTGCGACCAATAGATTGTATAGAACAAATGTTAAGAAGGACAGACAAGCTTAGATCGTATCAGAAAGGGATTCGGAAAAGTTGGATTTATCTCAGGTCGACCGCTGCGTACGTACGTACTTAATATACCCTTGCAACACAAGTAATGTAGAGTATAATTATTAATCAACAATTGTACAAAGAGACTAAAAGGTTAACGATCATCGAGACTCTAATGCTTTTAACTAACTGTCTATGTAAATATATACAAGAGAACATCAACTTTTAATGCTCGAAATTGTATGGTACGGACAGGGGAAATAATCGCAATGTTTATGACGATGGCTGACAAACAAATGAACAGCGATCATGACACGAAACGATGATTCCAACCATAGTCAAGTGATATACAATTGTAAGGTAAAGCGTTAACACTTTAACACCAAATTTTATAAAATATTAAAGTCGTTATGTAAACAGAAAACATGACTACTTTGTAACATCAACGGCAACACAAATAAAAACAGCAACAACAATACCAACAACATTATTTCCTATCTGATATTTTTTTTTTTTTATTATTTTCTTGTTCTTTAATTTTTTTTTTTCTGCATAAAAGAAATCTTGTAAAGAAAAAGTTATGGAAACAAAAGTAAAAAATAAAACAAAAAGTGAAGACAAGAAAAAACCATCCGTGTTAAGTTAGCCTTGGAAGAGCGACCAGTAAAATTTCACCATCGATGAAAAGAAGAAAGAAAAACAACAACAACAACGCAGTACACGTAGATTATTACCAGAAAGCGGTAAAGAAAGATAAACGACTTAACTATAGTGGGCAGAGTAGGTAGAGTTAGGTGAGCGAGCTTTGTGCCTTTCATGCCTGTTTGCCTACTGGATAAACGGCCGAAGATCGATGTCAGCACCCAGATATAGTCCCACGCATCACCAAAAGTTTATAAACTAAAAGCTGAAAAGGAGGAAAAAACCAACAGAAAAAAAAAAGAAAAGAAAAGAATTTTTTCTTTTTCTTTCATCTTATCGCAGGCAGTTGTTGCAAATCCGAATGCAAGCAAGAACAATAACAACGACAACAACAATAGCAACTGCAATGAATTATGACAAAAAACTAATGAAGATGTGCATTTTTTAAATGCTGACAAAACACGCATAATATATGTATATGTAGTTTGCAGGCAGGCAGGCAGGCACAGGCATACAAGAGAACAACAGCAATACCAACAACAATAATAATAAAAATCTTTAACAAACAATACAAATACATTTTATACGTATGTTGTACATTGTAAGACATAAAAATAATTATAAACTTGATGACGATGATGATCATCTCGCTTTTGCCAAAAAAAAAAAAGAATCGAACATACATTAAAACATCCATTCCAGTAATAATAAGGCCAAGCAAAACTGTCCGCCTTCGTTCCGATGACCAACCAGTTACATATGTGCACATGTAACATGCAGAGACTGCTTTTCAATCGAAAATATTTTAAATCTTAATTTCTGAGCCTAATTTAAGAGGCACTAAATTTTAGCTTAAGAACGCGTTTAAAAAACGATTCAAAGAAATTTTCTTTCTCTTTAATCGGCAATAATCTGAAATTGTAATATAAAACTTTTTGATATTTTAAGCTTTCTTCGCAAGGTCATAAGACTTCCTGAAATTTGATGATTTCTTCTTCGTCTTAGTTAACGGTAAACTCGAATAGATTTCTTGAAATTTTATCGTTTAACGCCAATCGTAAGCACGATTTAAGACTTTTCGAAATCTGTTTTAATTAACGGTGTGAGGCATAAGATAAGTTAATGATAACCTAAGTTATCGCAAAAGAGTTTTCCATATTTGATGGCTTCTTTTTCATCCTGGTTGACGGGATTCCCAAGTAAAGTTCTCAATATTTCTCTGCCCCGTTCTACGATACTCCTAAGAACAATTTGAAATTTTTCGAAATCTTACGATTTTTCTCTTTTCGCTAACGATAATCTAAAGTTTGATATAAGACGTTTCTGAAATCTCTATGACCCTTTCTTCGTTGTAGTTAACTGTAATCTATAGATTAGCATAAGACTTCTCGAATTTTATAGCATCTCCATCCATCTCCATATTTAACGGTAATCTAAAGTAAAGAATGGAATTTCTCGAAATCTTGTGATTTCTTCTTGATTTGACTTAACAGTAACTCTGAGTAGAGTTCTCAAAATCTTATGACTTCTCTGTTTTAGTTAACTGTAATATATTTATATATTGAAGTAGAAGACTTCTAAAATTTTGTGACGTCTTCTTCCTCTTATTTGAAGATAATCTAAAGTATAAAGTGGAATTTCTCAAAATCCTATGAATTCTTCTTCTTCATCTTACTCAACAGTAACTTCTCAAAATCATATAACTTCTTCTCCCCCTTTCTTAACAGTAACCCTGAGTTAGTTAACGATAATATAAAGTTTGACATAAGATAAATTAACGATAATCTTCTCCAAATTTTAAGACTACTTTTTTAACTTTATTGACGGTAAGCCCAAGAAGACTTCCCGCATTCTTCTGACTTCCTCTTTTAATTTCAAGACTACTTCTTGGCCTTAGTTAACGGTAATCCCAAGGAGGCCTCTCAAAATTTACTGTTTTAGTTAACGATAAACTTAAGTATAACATAAGATTCGCAAATACTTGATTACCTCCGTTTTTGTCTTAATTAACGACAGACCCAAGTAGACCTCTAGGCCTGCTCAGTGATAATCTCAAAACCAATCTGAAGCTTTTCAAAATCTTATGACTTCTATGAATTAATGGCAATCTAAAGTATGCCACAAGACTTACATAAATTGCATAAGTTTTTCTTCCTCGTGGTTAACTCCAATCCTAAACATGATATGCGATTTTTCGAAATCCCAGGAATTCTGTGTTTTAGTTAATTGTAATCTGAAATATGAAACAACAAGACTTTCCCAAATCGTATGGGCTCTCTATGTTAGTTAATGATAATGGAAAATATAGCATAAGAATTCCCGAAACTTAATGCGATACCTTGTTCGTTGGCGGCAACCTAAACTTCACTTTTGTTAACTATATAAACCCTCTCGACCTTGTCCCGATAGCCTTGTCTCACCTGCTCATGCCAGTTAACTATAATCTAGACCGCGATATAAGAGTTCACGATTTCATTCCATTCACCCCTATCTAGATAAAAAAACTGATAGGTTTGTTGCCTCACTTCCTCTTCTTCGTCCTTCATTGAAGTCTTTATTGATGGCTTTTAATTCGATTCATCGGTTTTAGTCCTTAACCTTGTGATTACTGTTGCTATAAATTGATGTTAAGTCAGTACAAGAAGAACTTAAAGGTTTACTGAAAAGCTTTAAGGTAAACAGTTCACAGATCCTTCGTCTTAAGACAATTTTACTGCATGTATGTATGTATGTATGTATGTATGTATGTATTTGTAAGTACGAAGCCACATTTCGTGGGCTGTTTTTCCTTTACTTTGGCTTTCGAGGAATGCGGGAAATGCAAGCTGGCTTCCGACGAATTATTAGCGTTCACCTCAACTCGTGGCTTCGCAAACAACAAACCCAAACCCCGCGTTTGTTCAGGTTTAACTGTTTGTTTATTCGTAGTATTTAGAAATTTTTATAAAAATAGAGAAAAAATTTTTATTTACAAAAACACTAATTTTATGTGGGCGTTAAATGAAAGCAAATTTTATGATAGCAACACATTTAATGGGCAATTTATAGAAAATTTATTCGATAAAGATTATGTCTAATGTTAAACACGCTTCTGCTTACACAGAGGAAATAGCGGATTTTCAAAGCAATAATTTATCATTTTTACAAAGAATATAAAATAGAAATAAATGAATAAGTTTTAGGTGAGTAAAAATGGACTTCAGAGATACCCTGAACGCAAATCGAAATTATTTCTAAATTAAAGGTAACTTATACTCTATTTTTGACAATGAAAGGGTCGACTAGTCTCGGCAACAGGGGAGCTCGCAGGGCTACGAAAGATCGGGAAGCATTCTGTGGCGTACGACGAAGGGTTTGCAGTATCAGCCTGGCGTCGCAATGAAAGGAGAGAAAATTGCCAAGCCATATAAAGTACAAAGCAATAGTAAGCCAAAAGTTTTGCTAAGTCGTCCGGCATATTGATAAGATATTGGGATTGGGAAAGAGCGACATACGTCTCCTACACGAGTCACACCTCCCTCAAGTACCACCTGAAAAGTATGGGTGTTTCAGATACCGATACATGCAGATTCTGCGAAAAATCGAAGGTAATGTGCTATCATACGCTGTTCGAATGCGCTGCTATCTGTAGAACCAGATATCAGGCGTTTTGCGAAGTCCTCATAAAGACAAACACGGTACGGCACTTCGAACCTACGAAAATGGTGAGATTCTTAAGGACTCTAAATCTGCAGGTCTATGAGCACGACCGAGTACAATAGATCTTTTTACCTCACAGTACTCCAATCTTAAGGAAGAAAAACGTATAATGGGATTAATGGGAAAACGATTAAGATAATAGTAAAGGGCCGAGTGAAGAAGTAGGTGGCCAGCAAAGAGGATAACTGTGGGAAAATTAACGTAGCGTTTGAACGACAAGGCAACAACGAGTCGAGGAGTAAATGAACGAGCAAAAAAAACGGCAACAAAACAATTGCGCAATGTAAACGCTACCTCAAGTAGTTAAGAAGGGCGACTATAAAGTCGTTATGTGCGGCATGCGGGAAGTAGAAACACGGTACTCATTATCCGGATACACATCTGCAAGGTAGCAGCCACCCGCTATCTCTTTCCGTCTTCACTTTTCTCTAACCACCAAATGTGTTACAAGTGTAAGGGCCAAGCAACAGACGCAGAGTGACAGGGTAAAGTGACAATAAACTAACTCAAACAACTTGATAATAAATCAAATTGGACAACAGAAGGAACAGAGTAACTGAAAAACATTGTACCCACAACTCTATTAATGATAAATACCGACAATTAAACCCAATTAGGTGAGTAAACTAGAAAATCTTTTTCTTTTTTGAAGCAAACCTTGAACGTCTACTTGAATAATATAACTAAAGCTTGCCAGACCCATTTGCACACAATATTGTCATGTTGTCATCGTAAATATATAATAATATCGAAGCAATTTATAGGAGGTCTGCGATTAATATATAACTTCTGTGCCAAGCTTTAAAAAACCAAAACATTACTATGTTACTCTTAGTGATTTCAGAATAGATCTCCACCTCTGCGGGATATGAGAGTTGATTATTTTAGATATCTTCCCTGCCGTAAACAACTTATATTAGACATAAGCATTAGCTTATAAAAAGGGAGCTTCCCGTTGTGACAGTAAGTAGACTTCGATTGACCTTTGTTCTCTTTTCATATCTATGGCTTACACCTTTTGTGATATGGGATATATTAAGTTTATGAGGACACATGTAACACTCAGAAGAACTTGAGATAGACCCAATTTTTATGTGTACCGATCTAAGCATGTCTGTCCATGTGTCCATCTGCCTACAAAGACCACAATTTTCGCGATATTTTAATGAAATTTGGAACAGGCTTACTTTGGGCTAAGGACAAGCTACTTAATGATTGGCCTTGCCCGACTATAGAATTTTGAATTGTTTTCAATAAATTAATATTATTACTGTTACTATTATAACTAACCTGACCAGAGAAATACATTTTAAGAATAAAATTTGAAAGCGCTGGCAACCGAGGTCAGCGGTTTTATCGAAAACTGCACCGCAATTGAAATCTGAATCTACGACCATTAAGTTAAGATTTTTTATTAAAACTTCATTTGATTATGTACCACTAGCTTCAGGAGGTATGTGAATGTAGCATATCGTAGTTTAGTTTTAATATATTTTATTTCGTATAAGTCCATACCAATATGAATCTGTATATATATATATGTATATATATGTATACATAGAGAACAAGACAACATGCATCTGTTTTCGTTTCAGAAATTTTTTCAAAATATTTTTCTTAAATTTAGTTAAATTATTGAGAAGCAGAAGAGTTTTCGTGCAGCCTTTCGCATAATCGTTGTAATACTCGCGCACACGCACATTTTAAGGCTGGTTTTTATTATAATACATCAAGACATAAACGAAATCAAGTCGATAGCAAGGCCATAAATATTCTGATTTAAGAATTTGCGACACTTTCTCTGTATTAATGTAATAAATTAAAAATATCTACCGGATTTTTAATTGGGAATAACTATAAATAAAAAAAAAAAAAATTCCATGTCCAGTTTGTGACCTATTTCTCGTTTTGACATGTTTCTTACATCTTTATAGGTGACGATAAATACATAAGTTATGCTTGAATCATAAGAAATGAAAAAAAAAATACACCAAAGAAATAAACAAATTCTGCGAAATTCTAAAGACATTAAAAAATCAAAAAATTTAAAAAAAAAAAAAAAACCTTTCAATATTATTGTTACTGACATTTTTTTAAATCCTTGCAAGAAAAAATGGAATAAAAAATATTTTTTGTTTTGGTTTATTTGATGAAAACTTGTTAGCTTTCAAACAACACCTCGAAAGCAAGCATTGACACAGATTTCTTTTTTTGTTTTTGCTCCTTAAATTAAGAGAAAAATATGTAAGAAAAATGATGTTCAGCTCCAGCCGAATCTTTTGTACCCATTACTTTTATACTAAAAATTGGCATTCTCTATAGCATCGAACGGAAATAACTTACAATGAGATGACTTACATGTTTATGGGAAAAAAACCATCTTCTATCTACATCTACTTTTCAAATCCTTTTATTTGATACCCATACATCGATATATTGGATTGTGAAGAAGACGTTAAACTACCACGTGCACATTATCTAATTTAGAATGAACACATGCAGCCTGTCGAATTCTGCTCTCTAAGTCAAGAGGTAATCTTTAACAATCTATTTTGTTTAGCTAATGTGTAACAAAAAATTGAAAAAAAAAAGAAAAAATTTGATCACTTATAACTTTGTATGGGCGTGGTCGATATTTTCAATTTTTGTAGATGAATAATACACTTTCCATTTTCCAATTTTTGTGAACACTACTACACTTGCCATAGCACTTGATAGTGTTGTGAACGGACCGACGGACGGACGGACAAACATTTCTAAAGCGGTTCACATTTGATAGTAATCAATAATACACACACATACATTTGATACAAAAAAGAAATTTCAATGTTCTGTAATAATGAGTAGGCGTGGCCAATTTATTCGATTTCTGTACTGGTGCTTCAGGACCCTCCAAAAAAGATAAACGCAAATTTTTATCGCTGCGGTCGCAAAGAGAAAAAAAAAATTTTTTTTTTATTTCTGAAAACAGAGGTGGTCTCAGATTATATTGAATTGCGGCCGCGTGTTTTGGACGATGGACCTCAATTTCAATATCAACCTGCATGCAAGAACTTCCAATGTTTCTGATAAATTCGAACCAGATAGCTTAAAGTGGATTGCCTATGCTAGACAGTTCGCAAATAGACTGACAGACGGACATGCTTAAATCAGCTTAGAACTTAATTATGATTACGACTATATATACTTTACTTTACTTTATCTCTGATGTTCTCTTCTTCTGTTCTTTTTATTTTTCCAAGCAGAGATGGTCTCAGTTTATATTGGACTGCGCCGGTGTTCACTGGCTGACTTAGCTCAACTTCAGTACTAACTTCCGTGAAAGAATTTTCAATGTTTATACCAAATTTTAAGTAGATATCTTCCCGAAGAATGTTTATCACAGACACTCCGCAGACAGACAGAGAGACGGATACGCTTAAATCGGTTTACACAGCTTCCCAAAGAATGTTTATCACAGACACTGCGCAGACAGATAGAGAGACGGATACGCTTAAATCGGTTTAGACAGCTTGCCGAAGAATGTTTATCACAGACACTGCGCAGACAGATAGAGAGACGGATACGCTTAAATCGGTTTAGACAGCTTGCCGAAGAATGTTTATCACAGACACTGTACAGATAGACAGTGGACAGGCTTAAATCGGTTTAGACAGCTTCCCAAAGAATGCTTATCACAAACACTGCACAGTCAGACAGAGAGACGGACAGGCTTAAATCGGTTTAGACAGCTTTGCGAAGAATGTTTATCACAGACACTGCACAGACAGACAGAAAGACGGACATCGGTTTAGAACTTAATACTAATCATGATTATATATACTTTATGGGATCTCTGAAGCTTTTTTCTGCATGTTGCAAACATGTTGACAACATGAATATATCCCTTAACTTTCAGCGATGGATATAACGAGAGAGAAAAGGAAAATAAATAAATAACTGCCGGTTAGATGCATTCTTAAATGCATTTTGACTGCACACGCACCAATATAATTTAAAACATATACGGTTTAAAATTATTAATCATTTTAAAATCTGAACATTTATTTTTTTTCATTTTTCTTTTTATCAAATAAAATGCGATTTATTGTTAAAATATTTAGCAAAAAAAAAATATTCACAAGATCCATTTAAGATTTATAGTAAGGCAATAAAATAAGCAAATGTCCTCAAATCAAGTGTTGTAAAATTTAATTCACTTTGTTATGCTTATACACGAGCTCTCGTATCTATAATGTATATGTGCGTGAGTGTGTGTGTGTGTGTGTGTGTAAAACGCTTCTTTTGACTCTTTTTGTTAAGTTTCTGGCATTTACAATGTTTAAGTATTGCCGCGTGTATACACATACATGAATGTTTTTTTTTTCTTTTTTTTTTTTTATCGGGCATTAGGCTACTGGGTCTGTTTGGTTTTTGCAGAAAATAAAATAAGAAGAAGAAAAAAAAAAACGAGAGAAAAATACAAAATAACTAAAACTTGATATTATGCCGGCACAAGTGACGGTGACGGTGTTGGCACTAAATGTTTGAATGCTTACGACGACGACGACGGCTCGCCTGCCTCTCTCCTGCTTGCTAGCATTTAATCGCCTCGAGTGCATTTATTAAATTGGATTAGGCCACATTGTAAGATTTATGACAGCTACATAACTATCTATGAATGCATGAATGCATTGTATGCATGTTTGCATGTATATCTGTACATATATGTAATAAATGTATGTAATAAGTGCATGTAAGAATTGATTTTGTAATAATATTGCAGTTATTGTTGTTTTTCTTTTTTTTTACTTAAAGACAAAACATACCTACATTTTATTGATAAAATTTTATCAATTATTATAAGTAAATACATAATCAATAAGAAATAAAGAACACAGATTACGATCATATAATCCGCATATCTAGCCTAAGCATTTACTATGGATGTCCTTTATGTTTTTTTTTTGTTTTTCGTTTTTTACAGAAATTCCAAAAGACCCGCTGTTTAGTTTACAACATTTACTAATGCGCATTAAAAAAAAAGTTCCTAAAATGTTTTTAATATTCACCCCAGGGGGCATAATGCATTTGACAAGTATTTGTAACATGTAGAAATAAACATCAAAAACACTATAGGGTAAAGTTAACACAATTTTTTTTTTCGACAAAAACGAAAAAAAAGTTGGCAGTTTTTTGGGCCGCTGAAAATCTTAGTATGGTTTTTTTTTTTTTTTCAGGTAAACTTCTATCCTTAGAAGGGTTTCATTTTCATATCCAGCACCGAAAAGTGGGGTTATGTTTGCGTTGTCAAAACGTTTGCAACACCCAGTTGGCAACTTTAGAGATCCCATAAAGTATACAAATTCTGGGTCGCCGAGTTGAGCATGTTCGTCTATCCGTCCTTCCAACTGCCTGTTCTGCTTGTACGTAAGAATGAAGATATATATATATATATATATATATATCATTAAATTTATATATTAGATAGTTATATATGTATATATATATATATATATATATATATATATATATCATTAAATTTATATATTAG